>VDFB02096064.1:0-40333 GCA_007258455.2 Sequoia sempervirens | reverse complement strand
CACCCTCCCCCACTCTCTCCCACCCTATCTCCCACTCTCCGGCACTCTCTCCCACTCTCTCCCACCCTCTCTCCCACACTATGCCACCCTCTCTACATACATACATGACACACCAGCATACATATACATACAAACATACAAATATATCAACAAACATTCAATAAAGTGGCATTTAACATAAAGGAAGAAATAACACGAGCACGTTATGTCTTGCTAGACATGTTCCCTGGAGAAGCAAAAAAAATGTCAAAACTAAGACATAACGCTAGCGCATTATAACACGCTCATGTTATATTTTTCTTTGGGAATCCCCAAGCCTTAGCATTGGTATTTTCCTTGGAATACTGACCTAAAGGCTTGGAGGGCATTTCCAATGACCAAAGGCGTGTTTTTGCAAATTCTACAATTTTTTCACATAATCGGGTATGTGCTCACCGTCAGGATTGCATCCGATTCAATATTGATAAAATTGAACACATGAGTAATGTTAGGTTCTAGCTTAGCTATCTAAGAATGTAATTTTTTTCACTTTCTGACAATGTTAAGCCTTTCATCCATAATTTTTTTTTTTTTTGGTATGTCTCTTTTTTTTCCAAAAAGCAGTGTTTGGTGTCTTTTTTGTTATAAATTAACCGTTCATCGAAATTTTAAATAAATTACATTTTTAGAAACTAGAATCCATTCTACAATTTTTTTAAAAAAAATCAATTACTTTCCAAAATTTGTAGGGGGGGCATGGCCAAAATTCTTTTTTTCAGGAAGTGCCCACTTAGAAAATTAGTAAAAAAATAAAATATTAATTAAAAAATTATCAGAAAATTTTTGCATCAACTAGATACTATTAGCTAACTTCTGACTATAGCGATTTTAAAAATACTACAAAAAAGTTCACCGTTCTAAGGTCGTACAAAGGTTGCTATGTTATGTTTTTCTGACAAAAACAACACCAATTTTTGTACGTCCCTCTTTTGAACCCCTTAATCTCAACCATTTTCAAAATAAATTAGTAGTTTAGAAAGTAGACTCAAAGCACTTCGATCCTTGTTTTTGTTCCATCTCAAAATTTTGAGTGTAACTATCCTCAATTTCATGTCCAAGGTCAGCATTTCCTGATTTCATAAAAAAAAAAGTGGCCACTTAAGCCCCCTTTTTGGGAACCATCTTGGTGCACTTACCCTATCAATAACTGGAACAAGGGAGAGTGCAGCCTTTTAAGAATGATAGTGGGTTGCATTAGGAAAATAATCTGCACAATTATCATGTTATTGTTTTGCATGATCAGATGTCCCAGGGCCAACTATGTATCATCTTCACAATAGAGTAAGACCTGTGAGACTTATTTATGAGGCACAGTAGCATTGAGAACAAGCACTGAGTGTTGGGTTATTCACTGAAATTCATCTAGGTACCTCAGTACATAAACCAATATTGAGTAATTGTATTAGTTACACTTATCCAAAGTTTCAAGACAACAAGCAGTGGCACCAATTTATTTCATGGGTGGACATAATTAAGTTCACACTCCCTTGCTATGAAAATATGGTTTTTTTTTTGTTTTGACCATGCTTTGATGCAGGGGACGGTTGACCATCCTGGGGATGGCCAAGGGACTTCTAGGATGGTTAACTATCCTGAGGACGGCTAGGGGACTCCTAGAAGTCCCCTGGTCGTCCCCTGGCCATCCTCGTCCCCCATCCCTTGGTCGTCCCCAAGTCCACTAGCTGTCCCCATAACTGGTCAATTGTCCCCCATCTGTTCAATGGCGTCCCCCCATTTTGGGGACGTTTCCTAAAAATTTTGCAAAAATGGGGATGGTCCCTTGCCATCCCCCGATACTTGAGACATCCCGAGGACAAGAATGAGGCATTTTGGTGGGGGGGTGAGTCCCAGGATTTCCCTGCTTTCGGTAGAAAAACCCCACACTCCAAATCCTACTTAATGTATTGCAAATCTAACAACAAGATTACATTCACTTGCAGAGCAAGTCTTTTATAGGAGTATAATTAGTAAACAATTCTAGCAGCATTTGACAGTACAACAGTACTTGCAAACTCAACACATCTTCATCTTCATCTTCAAAATACTCAAGTACTCAATATATAAGATTTTTACAATGCATACAATAAACATTTCTAAAGCAACTACCAAAGGTTGAACGTGCAACATGGAAAGAGCCATAAACACTGCAGGCACACAACAAGAAAACTCATATTCCATAGAAACTCAAAACGAAAATAGAAAAACCTTTTATGCACTTCACTTGTAAAAATAAACTTTCTAACTTGACTCCTCATCTGAATAGAAACTGCAAGTTGTAACTCACAAAGACATAGTGGAAAAATCAACAACATTTAATATTTAGAAAAATCCAATCTTAGGAAAAATCAAAGGTTGAGACACCTTCTATTTCCTAACAATTATAAAGGTGTATCTATAAAATATGATTTAATATACAATATTGATTTTTATTTTTTTTTGTCATTTTGAACATCTTAACAAAAAAATCTGCTAATATGACATTACATTTGATAATGTGAATTTGATAAAGTAAGATTTTATTAGACATTAAGTTAGCTCAACTATTGAATCCATTTCTTTAATCCAAAATATTGAACAATGATTAAAAATTATAGAGTAAGTTAGTAGGCACAAAAGTATTGACGTTAATATGTAGATGATGTTTATAATGTGGTCAAGCCAATTACAACAAAAGATACAAATGATGTTTCACAGAATTCAAATGCACAAAAAGGCTGAGACACTCTTGTGTTCCCGAATATGGAGAATTATTTTGATCTAGATGATATTTTTCACTCGAGTATGGAAGTCTTGGGAAAGGGCAGCTTTGGGACTACATATAGAGCTAATTTGCATAATTTATCTATTGTGGTCAAAAGATCGTCACAAGAGACAACTTATGTGGGCGACAACAAATATTTCAAACAATATTTTAAAGCATTACGAAGACTGAAGCATACCAATCTAGTGAGTTTAGAGGACTATTATATTTCCAAGGAAGAAAATATTCTTACATATAGTTATCTTCCTAATGGCAGCCTCTACTCTCTTCTACACAGTATGTGCACTTCCTTCCAACTCTTATATGCCAAGATTTCATCTTATATTAATATACACACTAAATGATTATCATGATATTCTCACATTGATCCACCATTTCTTTTATTGTGTAAAGGAAGATAATATTGTTGTATGTGTTGCAGGTGGAATAGAACCCTTGTTGTGGGATAGGCGAAATAAGACAGTGGTGGATATGGCTTTGGGCTTAGCATTTCTTCACAAGTTGGGTATGGTACACGACAATGTAAAATCCTCCAATGTTCTGTTGGATGACAACGGAAGTGCCTGCCTAGTAGATTCTTGTTTGGCGGGTCTTGTGAAAAAATCAAGTGTTGCTAAAATATCCTCAAGATAAATGGCACCAGAATACCATAGCAGAATAATATCTAAAGAATCAGACGTGTACAATTTTGGAGTGCTACTCCTTGAACTTCTCACCAAGAGGGACCCTTCAAGGGTTAGCACACATCTTCCCACATGGATTCTCTCGATTATGGAAGAAAATCTCGAGAACGAAAAACTTGAGGAAGAAAAGTTGATGGAATTGTTGGATGAGACGGGAATGCTTGGGAATAATAGAGACATTCCAAACATGTCATAAATGCTTCGGAATAATAGAAATTCCAAACATGTTGGAAATGCTTAGGATATCAATGCAATGTACTTCTCCCCATGTATACAAGCGTCCTGTGATGAGTAAAGTGCTCAAAATGATTAAAAATTTGAAGGGTTATGTGGGACTCTGAGATGGAAGATTGGTTCCCTTCCATCGACTAGCAATCGCATTTTAGTATGCAATGGGTATGTCAAAGATATGTGGAAGGTTCTAGCAAGAAAATGTGGATATGCATTGATTTCTTAGCTGATAGAAAATATTACAGAGCATAAATTTCTATTAGATGGATCAATTTTTAGATGTAATAAAAAGCAACAACTTATGAACCCATGAAAACCAGAAAACTACAACATATGTAAAAGTATGCTATAAAAAACCTACATATTACTGGATGTATGAACTGTAGTTCAAACTTTGAACAAATATTAAAAAAAAAAACAAAAGATATATCTCAATGAACAAATTAAAAGTATGTTGTAAAATACCTCTTGAATGTATGAACTGTAGTTCAAACTTTAAAGAAATATAAAAAAAAAAGATATCTCAATGAGAACATAAATATAAATCATCAAAAAGGCTGGTAACCATGATCTCACAAAATTTATGGTCATATCGCAAGGGAAAACTAGGAGTGCACAATAAATGACTACTGGATATAGTAAACAGTGACTATAATATCCATTATTGTCATCATCAAATATAAAAAGTACTAGTTAGTCTACAGACTTTGATAGAATAAATCAATAAGAGTTGTCTCAGATTAATGTTTGATAGCTTTCATCATCTATCAACTGAATTGTCAACTTAGTCCATGTAATAGTTCTATTAAATCCATATTGCAACCTGAATATAAAGGAAAATTTAAGTTGGTAAGCCAAAAACCCATCACAATTTCCTCACAAATCACACTAAACAAAGAACACTGACTTCATCACGTTTTACAAGGCTCTCTAAAAAGGGTATATGGAAGTTGATTACTTGTTGCAGATGGGGTTTGAGTAGATTGATCCACATAGTGAGATATACCTTTTGGTAAAGTTTCACGGCAATGAGAAAACTAATAAACCATTGATTTAAAGTAAAGCCTCACCTTCAAACATGTCATACGACTCATCTTGTTGAAAGGAGAAAGCCTTTTTCAAACAAGAATACTATATGTATGAAAGCTACAATCCTGCCACACCTGAAGTAAGAAATTGAATTGCAAAGATAACTTAGAGACTACAAGCTGATTCATGTACAATGTCAAGATAAAGTGCACCAAAAATGGTTAAAAACACAAATAGAGAATAACATATATAAAATGGATGTTTACATTAAGGTGGTTACCATGAACATCCAACTACGTTTGTTGAGATGAGTTATACATTTTGAGTTGGAGGGTTGTAATGGTGTCTTTCCCTGAGATGGATAGATATTTATAATGTTTAGAGGAGTTGACCAAAAAGAAAAAATCTCTATTTAATCAAAAAAACATGCTAACTTATTGGTTCAAGTCCATGGGTAGTAATTTTTTTTGAGGATTCTACTTGTCTCAACAAAAAAAATTTAAAAAACACAAGTATATGCATATTTCAAGCCATTGTTATATCAAAATGATGTGTATTGATGTCTTGTCATATGCAACCACACTAATAAGTATTATTTAAATTATATAACAATATTTGTTGCTAAATTATCCCATGAAATTAACTATAGGAAAATTAAGAGTCTTACCACATTTATGATACAAGAAACAATATTTTTAGAGTTGGAATAATTTGAAACTTCTTATTAATTTAAGGCATTTTAGAATGAAATCTAAATATTAATAAACTCATGTCTTCATAAGCTAATAATTCTTGTTTGTGCTTGTGATATGACAGAGGTTTGGTATGGCTAGAAATGGTTGTACACACACTCATAATTTGCAAAATATTCAAAATACTCATAATTCATTGAATCAACATTTGTCAAATGTCAACTCAATATAAAGAGATGTGTATGCATATGACAATCAAATGTCTGAATAAATTGTATGTGGCAACTCAATTGCACAAATCACTCAATTTGGTAGTAGTTATGGGTCCCATTTGCATGAACATGCTATAATTAAATTAATATATTTTACAAGCAAAATAATTTTTAAAAATATGTATTCAAGCATTTTGGAGTCCCGTTGCAGCAAATCCTAGTAGGAACTCCATGGTCTGATTTCTTTAATAAAAATCTTGTAGTTCATCTTTGTCTTTAAAAATTAAAGAGAACTTGGTCAAAGGAGATTGCTACACTTACGTCAGTAAAAGTTGTTTGATATTGGGCGTAAAGAACAGCTAGAAAGTTTTCCAGTACAAACAATAGATTCAATAGAAGATGTTGGAACTTTATCTTTTTGTAGATTCCAGGAAAATGTTCATGGAAGGTCACTCAAGTATTTGGATTAAGTTGTGTGGACAAAGCAATGTTTGCATGATGAAATATGCATGTGTAAATAAAATCCACTCATACTATAGAAACCTTGGAAAAGAAAAGAGCAAGTTTGTAGCAAACCTTTTGTAGCAGGGACATGGTTGAAAGAGTCAATCTTGATAGTTATGCAACTTAGAAGGAGGGCCTACAAATCAAATGTGGAAAGCGAGGAAGAAATTTGAAAGTTTAATTTAGAAGAATGATAATCGTAAGAACACCATTGTGTACATGACAAACAAATATATTATAAATATTGAAACTCTTTTGGAAAAAGACAATACAAAAAAAGTTGAAGCATTTCCTTGTGCAAGACAATATTTACATTGCTTATATTGGGAGGGCGTATTAAGCATGACTATAGAAGAGTGCCCAGTTTCTTTACATTGCAGCCATAACTAGGCTTAGTATAGGCACAACAAAAAAACTTATAACGGACTACAGGCTTTCAAGGTAAGTCTGACACGCATTGATTATCGTAGGTGTTGCAGTAGTATTATAGTGTTGATCAAATTTTAGCTCCCTAAGGAAATTGCACAAACCCTCTAGTTTTTTGTAGTTAGACTGGAAAGTTGACAATGAGGCCTAAAGCATCTCGACATCCAATTCTTCGATAGGACTTGTCTGACATGCAAATTTAACTTTGTCAATGATGTCAAGGAAACTATTAGATATAGTTGCAACGAGATTTTGAATGCTTGTGTGAACAGAGTCAGGTTTATTTACAGTAGACAATGACTCTGTTACTGCTAGTGTTGGATGCACTAGAATGGAGGGACTTGGTTGTATAGTGGATGTGGCACCACTAGAAAGTTAAATGATGTAAGGAGTATTTGAATGTGTAGCCATGACCTAGCATGAGTGGATGAAATATATGAAGTTGAAATACAACATAACAAGGTAAGAATGTAAATTAATGAGCAAACCATGGCAATTAATTGGAAAGGAATCGACAAATTTAGTAAACAAGAACTATGTATTATATGTTGCAACTTACAAAAATAAAATCAAACATTTATGTATAAAAAAACGTTTCAATTAAATATATAGCAAATATTTATGAGAATTGTAATCTATTTTTGAATTTGGAAAAATTGATAATTAATTATATGATGATGTATCTTGGTATCTATGATATGGATGGTTGATTTGGATGATCTAATCTTCATGGTTGTCCTTTCTTGAGTATGTATAGATGTTAGATAATTGTGACGCTACAACCATAGTTTGTTGCTATTGTTGAATTAGACCACACGTGCTCAAAGCCACTCAGTGCAAATAAGTTTGTTGTGGGGGTTGTAAGCTATTTGTGTTAATTAAATTGTTTAAATGGAATTTAAATTTTCCCCTAAATTTGGCAAATCCTGTTAGATGTACCTAATTTTTTTTACAATGTTTCATGATGTTTGTCTTAGGGGTGTGACATATCATTCAGTGAAGGAAAAGAAAAATCTTGAGGCATTTTTTGAATTTGAATGTTTACCCTTGAAAAAAACACATAAAATTGACCAATTTTAAGAGAAACTATAAAAATTCTTATACATTTTGAAACCTCCATTCCTTTCAGAAAATAATATGTTGTACAAAAAGAAAAGTTCCACAATCAAGCCCAAGAGCCTTATCCCTGTACATTTCAAAATTTTCTCATCTAACTTCCTTTCTAAGGGGGGTTTCATGAAAGATTGTTTCTAGATTCTGATATTGTTTTAGTAAAATGTTTTAAAGGAAATATCCCAACTTTCCCTTATTGGCCTTACTATTTTATCATCTTTAATGAAAGAAATAACTTTATCTTCTTGATCTATTACTTGTTAATCTGTTATAAAATTTCCTAGTTTTTTTCAAAAAGATTGCACAGATATGATGCAACTTTGGAAGTTTCTGAAGTGATTTTTGGAGTGTAGAAAGAGTTTTAGATGTCCCATTTGAAGAAATTTGAAATGTGCAATGGTACTGGAGAAAATAGGGACTCAAGGCCAAATCAATGCTCAACTTGTATATTATTCATGATCATGATGACATAGCAAAGAGTTGGATGGAGAAATGGTTAAAATAGTGCAAGAGGTCTCTCAAATATGCTTGGAAGAAATTGAGGTGCAAAGGCCTTCTACATGCTTACAATACCATTTACGTAAAACTTGAGGTAAGGTTTTTGTTGTGCCCTTAGCACACACGCCCCGTTCGGAACGGGGACCCTCTTTTCTTTTGCCTTGTCGGGTCATTTTTGTCACCGCCTCATTTTGCGTGCCCCTTTTTTGATGTCTCGAATGGTCAATGTTGCTTTAAGGTCCCATCATAAATCGACCATGCCTTCCCCTTTTAATTTTGTTGCGTTCCAGCACCTCGCAGAATCCCTCTGGCAGTTTGTCCCTGCCAACGGCCCCGGGCCCGGGCGTCCGGGATTCCGTCTTCGGGTTTCCCCTTTGGAACTGCCGTTCCCGGCGGCGTCCGCCGGGCGTCCTTCCGGACCTCGAGGTCCGAATCCCCGTCCGCCGTCTGCAAAAAAACTTGTTGAAATTTTCTGCGGCGTCCCGCCCTCCGGGCCCCGGACCCCGGAGGTCCGCTTCCAGGGTTTCGTCTGTGTTTCGCCATCCGTGATGGCGAACTTCCTGCGGCGACCCGCCCCCTGAGTCCCGCCAACCTTTTCACTAGCTGAAGATTGCGGGAACCCCTGTCTGTCGTGAGGTGTTCTGGGCTTGACCATCCGGAATTCCGCGATGATTCTGCCATTCCTAACAGCCGATCTTCGGCAGAACTCCACCCTCCAGGCCCCGTTTCCCTCTTTGCCACCGCTGTTCGATCGACATGAAATATTTAAAGCGGCTGCCGTCTCGCGCCTCCCCGGTCGCCGAGCCCCGGTTCTCCCACCGTCGTCGTCAACATTTGAATCCACCAACTTTTTCGCCGCCGTACCTACATTAAATATGCGTATTCATGGCGGTTAGGGGTATAAAATACCCACTTCGACCCATCATTTTCATCACAGGATTGCAGAGCAATTGAACAAACTGCTATTTGGAGCCCACCGTCTTCGACAACATCACGCTCGCCACCCTTAGCATCATTTCGTCGACCGTAGGTGGATCCCATGACTCCCCGCATAGCGTGTTTGAGGTAGGCCATCTATTTGCCCTTCTCGAACTTTGTTTCGTCATTTCGAGGAATTTAAATGAATGAACAATCATTAAGAGGGAATTAGGTAGTAAAACATAAGATTGCGCACATAACCCACGTGCTAAAAGTTGACAAACCGTCTATAAATGCCCTCATCACCAGTCTGGGACTTCTCCTCACCTCGGCCGTTCTTTGCACAGGGAGATTGTCTCCTTCGGGCCCGGGGCATGTCTTGGCCGTCCTAACTCAAACCTTGAACACCTACCGATGGCAATCTCTTCCCTCGGGCCCGAGCCGTCAGACTTCCCCGTCCGGAAGTCACTCTTGCTGCCGACCGTTTGAAACTGCAAACTCCCACCTGCCTCCCGGCTGCCGGATCCCGCCCGTCTCCTTGCCGCGAAACTTCAAAACTAAACAAGCGTCTGGTGGGCCTCTTGGCCCCGGGACCCCGGGGTTCCGCCTCTGGGGTTCCCCGGGTGTTTTGTCGTTGTCCACAGCGAAACTCGTCCGGCGTCCCAATCTGCGGGCTCCGCCTTCCCGTTCGCTTTTGTCTTCTGGTGATTGAACTCGTGCTGTCCTTTTTGGTCTTCAGGCTCCGAACGCCGGGTGTCCTTGTTTCCTTTTCCGCCGATCTCACGGTGAACTCATTGATGTCGTCTGTGCTCCGGATCCCGCCCTTTGCCCCGCTGTTGGCTCGTCTTTTCGCGTCAGCGTCCTCCGGACCTCTCGGGCCCTGGTGTCCGGACTTCCGTTCTCAGAAGTTTGCCTTTCCCCCGCCGTCGAGGAGATTTCGCCAGTCCATCCCATCGTCGGGCCCCAAGCTCCCGTGTGCCGCTGGGTGGCACATGAACTGTTAACGGCCTTCTGCTCACCGGGCTCCGTGGCCCGAGACTCCCGTCCTCGCCCGCCGTTGCAAACGAAAATGCCGCCCAGCATCTCAACCTCCGAGCTCCGCCCTGCCGATTGCCGCCAAATTCAAAGTGGAAACCATGTCGTCGGGCTCTTACTGCCGAACTTCCCCCCCCCCGGACTTCTGTCCGATGTTTGCCATCCCAAAAAGCAAAGTTCGGACGCCTTCCCAGTGCCGCCGACCCGAGTGCTCAGAGATGAAATGACATATTGTCGGCCGCCTTTGGCCCTCCGGGCCATGAACCCCAGAGTTCTGTCTCTGGGTTTCTATTTGTTATTCGCCGTCCCAAACTGCTATCTCCCGATAGCTTTCCGACCTGAGAGTTCTGAACTCTCCTAAATCGATCCAAACGAGCCCGAATTTGAAATCTAACTTCGACCCACATCCTGAATTTTGGTCCTCTTCATCATGAACCTCTTGAAATATTAAAATGTGACCAAAGAAAGTCTTTGGGGGCCTTCCACCGTGTTTTCCCTTCCAAACAGCATTCCTGCTGGGGAAGTCCGGCCTTCCGGGCCCAGATTGTCCAAATGCCCTAAATCAAAGATCAATAACATCTAGAGATAAAAGATCATGGCATGTTTAGTTGATTGTTCAAAATAGATGTTATTTTCAAGATATTGACTAACATGAATGCTTTTGATGATCTATTGTGCTGACTTTGTCCTTGCTTGCAGATTATATGGAATCGGGTGCAGGAACTTCAGGGGCATCCGCCGAAGGGGACAAGGGGAAGAATTTAGGAAGGACCCCTCGAGGGAAAGAAGACAAGCACCACATGAAGTACCAATTCCAGGGTGAGCCGCTCCACTCAAAGGTCACAACAGATTGGAAGGAGATCACGGACACCAACATTGGCCAGGTGGATATCGATGAATTCACGCAGAGAGTCAGGGTCAACCCGACAACAAAGAATGCTAGATTGATAAGGCAGAGTGGAATAGCTAAGGCTGCTGGATTCCCTCCATCCCTCGTGGCACCCGAATTAGTCATGGCTTGCCGAGAAGCATACCAAACTGATACAAGAACAATTGTTGATAAGGAGGGCAACATTCTCGCTGACATGTCGCCAGAGGGGATCACCAAGACCTTCCACATTCCCACATTCCAACAAATGGAGGTCCCTACCTTAGAAGAATGCCAGGCGGCGTGGAATGATAATCCAACGGGATGCAAGAAGTCAATAAACCTACATTGGCTTAAGAAAAGACGAGGCAGCGCTACGAAAGTTCCTCAGGAGCTTTTCCGTAGCGATTTCCATGAGGATTACCATGACCTGGTAACCATGTTGAGCAGGGTTATGGGTCTTCCTACGGCCGCCTACTTTCAGGAGTGGATGGCATACTTTATTCAGCAGATCCTGTGTGGAAACGAGGACGTCACAACAAAGGTTTCGTTCTACTGGGGAGGAATCATAAGCAACTGCTTCCATGAGCAGTTTGTCAACGTAAAGAAGAGCTCCAAGTTTTACATGACTTCCTACCTTGTCTATTCCTTGGCGGATCAAAGACAGTACAGCGGATTGTTTATGGCACCCGATCAGAGGCAGAAGTGAGGACTCAAACCCTTTGATAAATATCCGCAGCTTCAGTACCGCAACTTCAAAAGAGATTACTGCAGAGTGAACGACGCCTTCATTGGCCACATCATCAGGTTGATTTCCAGAGACTTCGAGAGGAGGGTCTCCCACAGTGCTAGGGTGCTTTTGAAGAAATATGCCTTCCTCTATATCCAATACCCAAAGTTTATGTACATCCGCGCTCAGGGCTTTACTGAAAGATCGAATAGATTGCCTCGATATCCCAATGATCGAATCATCCTCCTAGAGCTCTCTCGGCAACTCCAGCACTTGCAGGCAATCTTCAGCAACAAACATATAGCGGGGATCTCCTACCCCATGACCCTTGGCCAAGGCATGTATCGACTGCAGACCTCCCAGTGTGTTGGTAACTCCGAGAAAGAACTGAAGGATTACCGTTTCGACCTACACACTGCTCGCCCGTGGATGGACCCCCATGGCCATGTCAGGAAGGCGCTGGGGCCAGCATATGCCCATCTCCATCACATTGAAGATTTCTGGGCCAATTGCCAAGATGACAAAGAAGTGCGCGCAAGTCACTACATGTGAATGACTGTGCAGTTCCTAAGAAGGGTGCAGCCATTTCCAGTGCCAGACCAAGTCGAGGAGGACGAGTCCACCATCATGCATCCGAGGTACCCGGCAGTCGCCAATCTACCAATACTATCAATTGATTGGGATGAACAGGAGGTCGATGACCTGGACACCATAACCCAGCCAATCTTGACCCGTACCAAGGAGTGGATCGATGGGTAGGTGGCTCATCTAAAGCGACAGGGAGTAATCTTGACTTATGAAGGGCTCAAAAGTGAGCCAAGTGCCACAGAGGATGTTGCTGCCACCACTTCAACTGGTGGGACTTCCAAGTCTCCTCCAGTCACCAAGTACAGGAAAAGAAAAGAAACAGAAACTGCGCAGTCTCCAGACCCCAAGGCCTCTGCAAAGAAAGAAGCGGGAGGCTCGCCTCCCAAAAGACTCAAGCAGGCAGGGAGTGCTGCAAAACAACGTTCAACTCAAGAGAAAGAAGTAGAGAGTGCGGGTCAATTGCAGCCTCCCTTGGCTCTCCCTACCCCTCCTGTTGCACCGCCCACCTCCCTAGTTGTGGTCGCCGCATCTCTGTCGGCAGTGGACATTTCTGTCCATCTTTCCCCTTTGCCTCCGGCCGAGTCGGTAATAGTCATTGACTCCTCTTCTGGCATGACTACTCCCCCTTCCTCTGCTGCCATGTCGCCAATCACATCACTCCCTCTGGAAACCATAACAACACCTATTCCCACTACCACTATGCCTGAGGCTCTTTCAAGGAACATGCAAAGCCTCCCCCCTGAGCTCTCTCAGATCTTGATGGATCCAACTCTCCAAGCAGCCCTTGCGCAAGTCCTTGCAACTGCTCAACCTTCACAACCACCGACAGGGCCACCAGCCATGGAAGCCACAATGCTAATATCAAAGGAATTGGAGGAACGAGAGCAGGAGGCCTCGAAGTCTGTTGAGGAGGAGGCTGATGAGTATCATGAGCACCCAAAGTACGAACACCGAACCATCGATAGGGTAGTTTACGAGGAGGAGGAGATGGGCTCTTCTGAGAGTGGGGATGAGGAGGACAGCTCTGGCGCTAAGGAAATCATTCAAACCTTTGATGATGACCTTGAGGAGGAAATGGCACAACAGCTAAAGGACATTGGGGTAGAAACAGAAGGGTCACCCCATGATAAAGAAGGGCAACCACCAGAAGAATAGCAGCTAAAGGATTTGACTGAGGCTGAAACCCATATCGTCGAAAGCCCCGAGGCTGAGGGTACTGAGGAAAAGAAGGAAGAAGAAATAGTAAGAAAAGAAAGCCCCATTCGGAAACCATCCACCAGGCTGCCTGTCAAACGCCTTGTGTTCGTTCATGACTCCAATGAGGAGGAGGACGATGCTGCCAAAGAGAAAGGGGAATCCCCAAAAGAAAAGGAAGCGGAAATCTTGGCATTGACTGAGAAGGGCGAGGGTGACCACGATTCACCCAAGGGGAAATCTGTTGTGCCCGAGTGGTTGGAGAAGCAACTTGAAATAACGAACCCTGTGCTGAAGGGCCCAAGGGCGAGGTTAGAGGCCATCTTGGCTCGAGCCCAAATCACGACGAAGAAGGAGAAGAAGCCCAAGGTCCGATCCAGAGTAACAATGGATGCTTCCGGCTCTCGAGCGGCACAAATTGCAACACCTGCGATTGGCCAAGCTAGGGTAAGCTATAACATCTCCACCATTGACTTGGGGACTGCAACCAGAGAACAGAAGGTCGAGCACCTTGAGGAGTCAGTGGCTACAGTGGTGCACCTAATAAAACAAGATAAAATCTCGAAGGATGAGCTCAAGGCACAGGTTGCAGCCTTAACAGATTACATTCAGCAATGGTCTTTAGTGGACGACCTGCCTACTACATCCACAGCTACACCTCAGCTGCTTTCCAAGGAACAGATCGACAAGATGGAAAGAAGAAAGAACTTGGAGAAGATCACAGAGGATTGGTTCCGACAAGTCTCATATGTCGGAAATATGGGAATTAACTGGGTTGTGCGAACAGCCAACAAGTTCTTGGATCTAATGCAGTCTCTGGAGAGCACAAGAAAGCTCTGCACCGACTTCCCTGCAACCTACGATTCCACCTTCCCAAGGATCGAAGCTATCCTTCAGCTGTCTGAAGCCACGTGGGAGAAGAAGCTCGCGTTTAAGAAAGAAGATCATTGGCTGATGGATATATGGCGCTGAGACTTTGACAACCAGAGGGAGAGGTTGGAGCAAATCCTAAATAAGGTGGATCCAAACATTGAATGGATCAAAGAGATCCGGGCAGAATGTGCTCGATACCTTAAGATGATGACGGACTATGATATGCCTACGGTGCAAATGGATCCCGAGAAGATAAAACCCTACTTCCAGGAGAGGATGAAGAACGGGATGGATGGAGATATCACAACGGAGTTTCTAAGTTTTGTTGCCCGCGCCTTCGACCAATCGGAGTTGTTCAGGGACCAAGGCTCAAAGTATGATAAGGATTGGAAAAGGCTGGAAGATAATGCAAAGGAATGGAGCTACCAGGCACTGCGATGCGAAGTCATCGAAATAGACAAGCTCCAGGCGATCGTCCTCAACTTCATTGAACACACAGCTTCTGAGGGATAGGAGGATAGCCCAATCAAAGATGAACTTCCTGAAGAGTAGCTACAGCAAAACAACAATCTACTAAAAGACAAAAGAGCTACAGTGCCATCAGCAAGAAGACGAAATAGGGAAGAGACAAAATGTAATTTTTAAATTGTTGGATATTGGGGGGTAGGTGAAACCCTATTTTGTAATGAATCTTGGCCACAGAATAAGAATTAATCTTGGCCATTCATTTGAATTTTGGAAAACTATAAATAGGGCTCTCCTCTCATTTGCAAAGTGAGAGTTGAGTTGTTGTAAAGACATGCTGCAAAAATTTATAAAGAAAAGACATTGACTTGGTGTATTTTCTTGGTTTCTCTCATGTTACTTGATTCAGTCTCCAATGTTAGATGTTTGACTTAGGTTTTATTGTTGTTTAGTTAGCTGTCTTCTTTCTTTGGATAGATTTTAGGAATGTTGTTCTGTGCTTATGAACATTCCTGCCATGTTGATGATTTCTTTGTCCATACTTTTTGCTGTTTGTTGATGGTAAACAGTTGTGCAAAGTTAGCCTGGACTTGAATTCGAAGCTACTCCAAAACATCTATCTTTGATTCATGCATGTATGTGGTGGATGAAGGATAAAATATCTGTAGACCTTAGAAGATAGCACAGTTTCCATGATACTGTGAAATCCCTGGTTAAGTGGGATATTGTCTTGAGAAATTGTCCATTGCAGGAACTCCATTGTCACTATTCATAGCTAGTTGCAGACTTAGGAACTTTCCCTCCTCCTCGCCTTCTTTTCTTTTTTTTTAATAACTGACCTATGTTAAGGTTCATTGCACATTGTAAAGCCAAATCCAACAACAAAATGGAGTCCAAGACCGCTGTTTGAACCTACAGCCAATGCATAACAACTTTCATCTTAAGAACTCCATTCCAGGATCCAACTTCCATGCTTTGTATCCATGCTTTTCATTTCTTGCGTAAGACCGCCTTGTGATTCCAACAAATCACAGCAAACAACTGAGATATTCCAAGCATTGTCAAGACCTGACATTAGAGACCTTGGGATAGTGTTCTGTAATTTGATTGTGGAATATTGTCTTTCAAGAGAGGTAGTGCACCTACGCACTACCTGTGTTGAGAAGTGCATAAAAACACCATCAACAGTTTCATAAAGTTTCTTAAGCTTATAGCTGCTCTATTCAAACTTTTCTACAAGGAAGAATAGGAATTGATGGTTTTTGGTAAAACTTATTACACGTTTGATTCCTACTGATCATGATATTGATATCATATGTATACCTTTTCCAATTGGGAACACCCACACCCACGGTAAAATCTAGTACAATTTTTTGCCAAGTTTTCAACATCTTACTGAATGGAACCTAGTTTTATTATCTCATGAACTAAACTGCACCTATCATCCTTCTCACCTACAATTTTCCCTACTACATGGTTTCTATAGTACTTACAAACATTTTCCTATGGCTATATATTCTTGAATACTGCCAAAAAAGTTTTGTACTTTGGAACCAAAATAATAAAGACAGTTTCAAGTATAGAGACTAAAACAATATATATGATTTCAACTTTAGGTTTTTCTGGGTTCAATTAAACAATTCTTAACCTTCTAACATAGAGAAAAAGAAGAAATTCGGATGAAAATTAAGTCTTGTCATTTTTTTGGAGTCGTATATAGGATATTCTAAATTAAGGCTCTACTTTTTGGTTTTTGTATTTAAAAAATGTTTGAAACCAGGATCTCAATATTTTTTGCATTCAATGATACGTACCTGTAGAGTTATGGTGGAAGAATAAACATTTTAATACAAGAGAAGAGTAGTGAGTGTTGATGCAGGGTATGAGAGATATAATGTTAAAATTTGATTTCATGCTCTCTTAATTAGGGAGGCATAATAGGTTTACAAATAAGGGAAGAATATATATGAAACTCTAAAAACCCTAGGATCTTTTGGTTTTCTAGATAATTTATTTTAAATTTGCAAAACCTAGATTTATATAGTATTGTGCATTAGGGTTTGAAGTTGTGTAGAAATGGCGGAAGCTACAAATGGGGGCTCTTAACTCTCAAAATATTTTGGTAGTGGCTAAGAAAAAAACATAGAAAGCTTCAGAAAAAGAGTGCAAAGTTACCTAAATATTTTGCACAAATCGTGTCTTTATCTCAACAATGCCAACGAGAAAAGTGTGCAAAGTTTGCAGGAACAATATCACCAAGCCCACACCTATAGATTCCAACCTACGCACACATAACTAAATAATTATTTTAGAGTAAAAAAAAAGCTTATTAAAATTTGAAGTAGTTGTGTACAGGCAGGCAATAAGCTCGTAATGAAAGCAAGGCAAGTGACTTACCTAAAGATTCTATTGTAGAAATCGTCTCTTTCTATCAACAATGCCACAAGGAGGAAAATGTGTAGACCTTGCCAGAAGAATATTACAAAGCATATGTTAGAAACCTAACTATCATTGAACTTTACATTGGCATACAAAATACAATCTATCAAATGTGGGCAGCAAGAGTAAATGCAACAATAAATTTCCAAACGCAAGTGGCACATGTCATCTCCAATCGATGATTGCAAGTGCAGTGTACTCTTTGAAATGGATGGTGAGGATTGCTCGTGCATCATCTTGCTTGCCTCCTCTGCAGTTTCCAACCATCGATAGACAAAGGAAGCCGTGAAAACCTCAGTGAAGGAATGCCTTTGGCATAACAAGGTGTGTGTGATGGTTCTATGTTGATTATGGACAGTTAATTATGTGTTTCCATTGATAGTCTATTGATTGTCTTTCTTTTGTAATCAATTTTCGCATTTTTTCAATAAATAAGTAAATAAACATTTAGTGATAGAAATCTAATTCATTAATTTTTTAATAAGGATAAAAAAATATTATGTTTCTAATTTTCAAAATTATTTAATGATGTAAGAAAAGAGCATATATAAATGGACTAAGTGATTAAATCATTTTTTTTTTAAAGATTGTTCATTATCATATATGGCTTAGTCGCATAAATAGACATGGATAAATTATTTTTAAAATATATATGTATATATATATGTATATATATATATATATATATATATATATATATATATAATTTTAATTAATTTATTGTTTGAATATTTGTAACAAGCATTCATATTTCTTTTAAATGAAATTTTTCATTATAGAATACTTAACTCATATAAAATAATTTCATATAAATATTTCATTTAAAATAAATAAATTTAAAATTAATATCTAATTGCATGTATTTAAAGTAATTTTGAAATAAAATATTACATATTGAAAATAATTTTATAATCAATATTCATTATTTTAAATAATTTTTCAATAAACATTATATTTATTATAAATAAATAAATTATATTTCTACCTTGTAATTGACACATTATCAAATGAAAAGTTGCTTCTATAAATTTCTTTTACTTTATGATAAAAATATGACTTTTTCACTATTTTTAGTTGAAGCACTTTTGACTGAAATGGCTCAAGCTAAAATAATTTATATGACATTCATTGTGGTAGCAAACTCCCTCCATTACAACAAATTCACCAAAAATTCAACTTCAAACCTTATATTTATCCAACCAAGAGTATTTTCATGAAAACCTAAAAATATCCTTTCAAGTTCAAAGTCTACAATCTAGAGCTTTTTTTAATATTTGGATTAGTTTTATTATATAATGAAATATGAGGATAAGTAGAAATTTTTTAAATATATTTTAGAAAATTAAAAAAGATACAATATACTAGAGGAAAGAATTATCTCCAAAAGGGTCTTGATCCCCTTAGAAAACCTCGAGGCATGGGTTGAAGAGTCCTAGCATGATTCCAACCATGACAATATACAACAAGAGACAACCATAGAGACTAATAATTAAGTAAAATCCCAATGTAGAAGCTAATGCAATTCCCAATCTCTCAAGGTTTAATGGCTTCCTAGGCTCTTGAAATACTTTTCATAATAAAAATACCTTAATTTTAAATAGGTTCCTTCATGATGAGAAGGGTATGAAGGCCAATCCATTTCTAGGATTTCCTATCATAGGGAATGTTTGAAGCAATACAATGATGCATCAAAATTTTCTAGGCCTTATTACCTTCTAAAGCTTAGATAATTTATTTGAAACACATGAATAGACCTTTTCATTAAACATAAAGTATGCTCAACCCTCCAAAGTCACGAGGGAGACAACAAAACTCTCACACAACTCACTAGAAACCTCAATAGTTTTTAGAGGAAGCCTAAAGAAATTTTGTGAGAATATTTTATAGTTTTTGATAGGAAACTTTAGAAGGAGCCCTGCATGAGAAGTAATAAACATGAATAGCCACCAAAATATTTAATCAAAATTGAAATTATCTTGGTTTAATCTAGTAGGAAAACTTTTTTTCAATTTTGGACATAATAGCCTACCATAAAGAGGATGGGGAAACTTGAAAAGTAAAACAAATACCCAAGAATCTAAAAAATATTCCCATGATTAATCCAACTCCAATTGAATGTGTCAAGCCAAGAAGGTATAGGAGAGAAGGATTTCTTGTAACACTAATTTAAACTTTTCCATTGAATATTAGAACATGATTCTTTACAAGAGATATCTAGATAATGGAGGGATTATTTCATATTACCTTCATCCTCTAGGAGATTAAGAAAAGAGGAGTCAACAAATTTTCCATTCACTAATTAGGATGAGGAGTTAGGAAAATAAATTCCTTTGACCAATTTTTTGAGACAAAATTGGAAAAAGATATCTAAAGCTCTCAACAACAAGCATATAATTTAGAGCAAGAGCTAAAAGGAAATACTTGATGGACGGACCAAAATATCCCAAATGCATTGGATTATTGGCCATTGATAGTAAGGCATGCAAAAGTATCAACAAAAATCATTTGAATTGTTTGAATAAAATCAGGGAAAAATCCTAATGCTTGAATCATGACAAGGATAAAAGGCTACTCAATTTGATCATAGGCTTTGGAAAAGTCAATTTTAATAAGCATGGCCTATTTTTGTGACCTTTTGGCCTATTATATTCCCTCCCAAACTACAATAATAGTACATTCCAAAATATACCTTGACCCAATGAAACTAATTTGTTTAGGACACAATCTAATTGAACAAAAGTACCAAAAAATGCATTTGAATTGATTGAGAAAAATGAGGGAAAAATCCTACTTCTTGAAACATGGAAAGGATAAAAGGCTACTCAACTTAATCATAGGTTTGGGAAAAGTAAATTTTAATAAAAATAGCCTATTATTGTAATCGTTCGGCCTATTCCATGCCCTCCCAAACTATAGTAATATTGTCTAAAATATACCTTGAACTAATGAAACCAATTTTCTTAGGAATCACAATCTATGGAAGGAGATGTTGTGGCTTTTAAATGAGATCTTTAGTGATGTTCTTATATGAGACATTAATGAGAGTAATTGATCTCTCATTGAAAATATCTTCTAGGTCTCCCAACTTAGGTATGAATTTGATGTTTTTTTATAATCTTACCTAATGAATTAGAATAATGTCTTTAAGATAATATTTATGGAGATCCTTTCCCACCAAATCCTGGAAGGCCTTATAAAATCCATGGAAACTTGTCATATATAGGAGCTTTATCTTTGGCCATTGTCAAAATTGTTGGGATATGGTGTTGTACACCATTGCATAATTTGATTTATTATAATGTTGTAATTAAATAATTATTTAGTTGTGATACACCTAGGTGGTGTGGTTAATCACACTAGGTAATTATTTGGGGACCACTTTAAAACTCAGAAATAGGATGAAGGGGGCTCTACCTTTGAGGAGATAGAGTTCCTATTTCACACGCTTGTTTCACTCAAGGAGACCTTAGAGATCTCAATCCAATTTAGAAAGGGGAAATAGATCTCGCAATAGGGTGATCCTAGGGCTTGATTAGAGACTAAAAGAGGGTTCACAACCAAGCTAGGGCTTGGAAAGACAAATGTCATGCAAGACCTAATTATGAAACCTAATGATATGCAAGACTTGAATAAAAGACTTAAAAATCAATATAAATCATAGCAGAAATGGTTGGTCACATCATATATCAATAAAGGATCTGGTTTATATGCAACTAGCTTGAAATTCTAATATCATTAAGTATCTGAGCATACAAAAAGGACACAATTTATAATAATCCTCCAAAGATAAAATTCACTTTAAAAAGACACATACTTACTAGATATTCCATCTTCAAATTGCTAATCCAGATGGTGTATCTAAAATCTAAGACCTTAAGTTGCATTAACAAAACTCTGACAATATGCAATTTTAATTTGTAATTTACTCCTCTAATCAGTTTGCTTCATGTTAAGATTGTTTCATGAGGACCATATAACTATGAATTTAAGAATAGATTCTCTAGATGCCTGTGGAAAATGATATATAACAGATTAATCTAATTATTTAAAATTGTACCACATAAGGGGATCGTTTCGCATGACACAAAACTAAAAAATACAAAGCATAAGAAAATTTGTTGGTACTAAACCCTCTACATTCATGTAAACATGGGTCATCCTTGCTAACTCTCTATAACCTTACTATGTGATAAGATGCAGAGGAAAAGAATAAAATTGTAATCTTGAAGACCCATAACATCTGTAAAACGCCAAACAGGATCTAGAGTGAAAGAAGAAAAATTGTAAACCTTGCTATTTTTGTTAGAAATGAAATAGAACATAAACAAATCTTCAATTATTAAAGTGTTTTTTAATTCTCGCATTTACAGATTTTGAACAGAAATGACTTATTTCAACACTTCATTGCTTCAACTCCCATGAGTCCAAATGCAAACCAAATGAGAAAATTTTATTTACAGTTACATAAAAAATTAATACATTTGTGACATGTCAAAGAAGCAACAGAATTGAAACAAACCCATTAGAAGGACCCTGCATTACATATTAGAATTGTTGGGAATTATATAGTATATACACAAAGACTGGTCTTCACTGGTCATGTAACTCCTACTCTTTGGCTTGCCAAATAGTTCAAAACTAAAAACAATGTGGCTTTGATATTCACTAGAGCCTTTTTATGACAATAACTTATCATCCAATCCACAACCAACGACACTCATTCTCACCACCCATGTTGCATGAGTAATCAATGAATTCATATACAATGAACAATATAGTATCAATGAATTTAAAAAATGTTCCATGTGCAAAGCCCTATCACTAGTTCAGACATAATAGAAAGCTTACTATAGAAGCATCAAAAAGAGATTGATCAAGCACCAATTATCATGGATCTAGAACTCGGCTTAGAAGTTAATAATTCATAGGACCAGGCAGTAAACAAGCCTCTTCGAAACATTACTTTTCCACAAAAGGGTTAGTTTTGCTTTAAAATGTATCATGTGCAAAGCACTGTAACTATTTCAGACACAATACAAAACTTACTAAAGAAGTACAGAGCAGGGCCAAAATATATCTAGCTCAAAAAGGGTTTGGTCAACCACCACTGACCATGGATCTAATGCTCGGTTTACAAGTTGATATTCATAGGACCGGGCAGAAAATTCAATAAGTTCTTTCTGATTAATAGAGAATGAGACAAGCCTGTTCAACACATTCTTTTTATAATTCAGGTTTGGAAGCAAGATAACATACAGCTGTGATCCATGGACAACATCTATTCAATATGTCCAATGGATGCATTTGGGCTTAACTAGAATCTCTAAAGGAGAAAATGTTGCAAGGATGCACGATGATTGGTCTAAAGGAATGTTAACAAGTATTAACTCTCAAAATGCAAACCTTGATTTGTGATTTGCCAACCCAGAGGCATGGTGAATCCATGAGGAGCACAAAATAAGAAAAGTATAGGGATGCACATGTAGATAGACAATAGGAAAAACAATTGAGTCAAAGCAAACTACTGACTAGCAGGCAACAAATGATTTCTACACTAATCTACACAAGATTGTGCCTACAAAGAAGGCAATGCTGAGCATGAGATGAGAAATGGGCTGCACTGCAGAGTCTGCTGAAGAACGGTGACTAAGAGGCCAAGAATTAAAGAATGCGGCACATGGCAAACCATGCTCAAAACAACAAAGAAACAGATCTGTCAGTTTGTATTAGACACATTATTATCCCGAGTTAGGACCTAGTGCAAGTTATATCTCTCAATATTAATGGAGATATAAGATCTCCCTAGTTTAGGTTAACTGTTTTCACCTAAGGGGCTAATCTCTCTTTTCTATGACATGTACTTTGTATTTTTATTTTCAGCCTTTTAAAGAAAGGATCTTTAATAAATTTGTAACTTTGGCATAGTAGTTTAACTTTTATCAATTAAGCAACAGAATCTCACTGGATTGTTATTCAGAAAAAAAATTGATATAAGTGTAAAAATAAGTATGAAAATAAACCACAAAGTACTAAAGGCTAATTGTATAAAAAGATTAATGAAATTGTGAAAGCACTATGGAGAAAAAATCCATACAATAAAATTTGCAGTGAAAGTGAAATCAAATTGACTCTTTTCCAAAAAACACATTATTAATATCAAATCCCTGTGAATAGAGTTCTAAATACAATAAAGCATTGAAGCACATCAAGTTTTACAATTCTGGGAGCTTTACACAAATTCAAGAATTACATGCTTGAAACAGGGGAAACCATTCTCGTCAGGCTTTAATCTGCACCGAATAAATGGCTTCAACATTAAGCTTTTAAAATCCTATCAAAAAATTGAGGGTTGAAAGTTCCTAGGGAAACACAAGACAGCAAGTGAAGAATCCAAATGCAAATTTACTAATCTCTAAAATTCACAACAGAATTATCATTCAAGAGACCACTAAAAAGACCCTTTTTAAAAAATACCCCATTTTCTTTGTTCTATGCTCCTACTTGTGTAAGCTTTCTGGAAAACTACCTTGGTAGGTGAATGATGCTAGTGTGTTGCATGTCCTAGTTTTAATTTTTTTAGATGGAAGCTTTAAAAGGTACAAAATCCAAACCAACTTTCAATATATAGCGGAAAAGCTTTCTCAAAACAACAAGGGAGCTGAATATGAATGAGGGCATCGACTCGGGTTGCTATTCAATAGTTGAAATCTTTGTTGGAGTCACTAATTCTTAAGCTTTGAGGGACAAAGATTTGCTGCTTTAATCTTTAAAGCTTTGATCAGAAGGTCAGTGCTTACCCATTTCTGATATTATAACTACATAATTCATGAAGCATTTTCAGATAAATTAATAACAAACCAACTTACAAAAAGGCTCTAACGCAAGATTAAAAGAAGGCACTTGGCTTTTAATCAGATTGAAATGGTCAATGTTGTGCCTGTGATGCTTCTGTTTTGGGAAAAATTATTTCAAATGATATGTCATAAAGTTCAAAAAGCAATTGAACAAGCAGGCAATGTGGGCCACCAAAACCTAACAATATGTCTCTTTGCTTCACGTTCGGAAGATTGGAAACCTAGTGGGCTCTATGTGAGGCAAGCATCTTCATCATTTGAGCCTTGGCAAGTTGACATCTCTTTTAAGTTCTTGAGTTTTGTAGAAGTGACACAGAACTAGCTGTTAAATTGATTTAGATTGATAGTTCCAATTAGATTTCTTAATCCAACCACAGCCAAAATGATATTATTAAGAAGCCTTCTCTTGTTTATCAAACATTTTCTTGCCCCTTACTACACTATAGGTGTATAAGATGCAGCCACCAAAACCTAACAATATGTCTCTTTGCTTCACGTTCAAAAGATTGGAAGCCTAGTGGGCTCTATGTGAGGCAAGCATCTTCATCATTTGAGCCTTGGCAAGTTGACATCTCTTATAAGCTTGAGTTTTGTAAAGTGACACAGAACTATCTGTTAGATTGATTTAGATTGATAGTTCTAGTTAGATTTCTTAATCCAACCAAAGCCAAAATGCTATTATTGAGAAGCCTTCTCTTGTTTATCAGACATTTTCTTGCCCCTTACTACACTATAGGTGTATAAGATGAAGCCACCAAAACCTAGCAATGTCTCTTTGCTTCACGTTCAGAAGATTGGAAACCTAGTATCTTCATCATTTGAGCCTTGGCATGTTGAC
Organism: Sequoia sempervirens; assembly: GCA_007258455.2. NCBI lineage: Eukaryota > Viridiplantae > Streptophyta > Pinopsida > Cupressales > Cupressaceae > Sequoia > Sequoia sempervirens. The sequence goes on along the minus strand of VDFB02096064.1, from coordinate 15,343 downwards.
GTCTCTTTTAAGCTCTTGACTTTTCTAGAAGTGACACAGAACTAGCTGTTAGATTGATTTAGATTGATAGTTCCAATTAGATTTCTTAATCCAACCACAGCCAAAATGTTATTAAGATACCTTCTCTTGTTTATCAAACATTTTCTTGCCCCTTACTATACTATAGGTGTATAAGACGAAGTGAACAAAATTTATCTTCCTATGATCTAACAATTAGTTTATTCTCTAAATTATCATGATAAACATTCTGTTGCTTCAACCTTTTTCCATGCACCCATTTAAATAATGCACTCTGATATTACTCAGAAAACTGTTTTGAGTACTTCATCAAGCCTTTAGATAAAACCACAATTAACCAAAGAAATTTGCATTTAATCTGCATTTGTCTTACAGCCTATTTAGTATTGCCAAAACTGTTTCCTTTGTTATCAACCTCAGCTAAAAACTAATATAACTTTAACATTTTACTCAACCGTGGTAAACATAATCAAAACACTATATATGCTTGTTTGAGCTATATATTTGTAGACTATTAAAACAATATTTTTTAAAGAACACTGCATATAACCCAGGATAAACTGTGCCTTCGGTTAACCACATTTTCAAACCAATATGATATCGCAGTTTTCTCCTGAATAAGATGGATTAATAAGTTCATGATGAGAGACCACCAATCTTAAGGACCATCCACTGAACTTCACCAAAATCTTACAATCTAAGGCTTTCTCAATAGAAGCGTATGAGAATGAGTACACATAACCTATAACATTCTTTTTATACGGTGGTTGTTCAAAGCAACAAAGCATGCATCAGAACTAGTGGAAACTACTTTGTAGAAGTGTACGAGGCTTGTTGACTTATAAATAGGCAGAGCAACCTTTAAACACAACTTTTAGGGAATGATTTGAGACACTGATTGTAAACAAGCCGCTTTACAGAGTTTTAAGAAAATCTGCCCGTGGGATTCACAGCTGTGCACAAGAGAGCATGCCAAAGTAGCTTGTATTTAATATAACTTATATAACAAAACATTACAAATTTGGTCGTCCTTGTAATTGAAATATGCTAACCAATTTTTTCGATGAATTAACACACATAACCAGCACTTAATCAACTCGGTTAGCGTTAGCTCCAAATAGAAAACTGAACTTGAAATGAAAACTACTCAACGTCAAGAATGTGCACTCAAGATCCCATTGAGGGCGAGGTGCTAACATATGACGGAGTGTTGAATTGAAAACTAGAAACTGATAGGCGGATAACCAGCCATGAAAAGCATTTCCACACTACCACCAAACAGTGGGGTGAAAAGATTACAATTAAAACAATTCATCCGCTGCGGTGGGCATCCACAGAGCTGTGGGGATTCTCCACTATGAAAGTGGGTACAAGAGTGTTACAAATCAGATTATCCACACTGGCGGTAAACCATCCAGGGGTAATTTAGTGACAAAACAATAAGTAATTGCAGAACTGGAAATGGTTGGATTAGTAATGCTTAATCTCAACCTTTACAAATTAAACTCTGCAGATTACAAATTACAATGATAGCAAGTGAACCTTAGAAAAAGAAGTATGAATTCTTACAATCATATAACACTCCAAAACTGAAGTATAAGACCAAAAACTGAGAATTATAACAGTCTGATATAAAAATCAGAATTCTGGAAATTCAAACCAGCTACAAAGAAAATCAATGAAATGTTCATAACTCACTTAATTCACCTCCGAATTGAATGCCGTCTTTTGCTGTGTCTTCTTAGAAGGTAGGCGAACATTTTTTATCATCAAACAGCAACCAAACAGCAGCTTTATTTCTGGCACAAATCCCAATGCTTCCTTGAATGGTACGGCCTTGAGCAAGGGCGATTTTGACAAGTAAAAATCATAAACTCAAAACTAAAATCTGAAACTCTCCAAAGATGGTTGCCTTGGGTGTAGGAATGGATTGGAAAAGTACCCACAAGCAAATTAAATTCACTCCAAAAGCTGTATGCAAAAACCACTTTCAGCTGTGACTGTATCAGCAAAAAAGAAATTTCACCTGCTCATCTGCTAGTCTGATTTGAGAAGCAGCAAATGACCATTGTTGTATTTCAAACACGAAATTGGATTGGAACTAGGAGGTAAGCATCCCTCGAAGTATTAAACAAGTTGTCATTTCGACAGCATAACATTAGCATAAAAATATTGGATAATCAGCTCTTCAAACAGCAGCAATATATAAGCTTTAGTTGGAAAATGAAGCAACAAGAACTCTTCAAATTCCAAGAAGTTGAATCACTTCAACTTCCAAAAGGGACGCCACCTTTTTGCCTTTTACTTTTTGAAATAATAAAATATCATTCAACTTCCCTTTTAGGCATCCATTTCACATTGCAACAATAAAGCATTTATTAAATAATTAAATGCTCACTTGACCCCTTTATGTCCCCTTCTTTAAAACAACTTGAAGTCATCAAGCCTAGGCGTGGGGTACAACTTCAAGACATGAAAATTGACTAAGTCTGAAACTCAGTCCAAGGAGATAACCAAATACAATGCCCAAGTTGCAACTGATGAATTGCTAAAAATAGCAAACTGACAAATGCCAAACTGAACCAAGTTGATGATGATGCTTCTGCCAAAAATGAACTTACTAAAAATAGTAAATGCCAAAAATAGTAAGTTAACTTCAAAACCATCAGAAAGCCAAACTGAACACTGAATTGCAAAGGATTGAATTGCTGCTAGATAGATACTACCAAAAGATAGACTTGCTAAAAATAGCAAATGCTATAAACAGTAAGTTTGCACAACATCCTCTGAACGCCAACTGAGCAGTATCTGAAAGAGGAAACCCTAGTTTTATACTTTAGCTTAGCCTACGGATTTCCGGAAATAGGCTAAATCCAAAAGAAGAGTGTATGGCCAAAATGGGGACATTACAGTCCGCCCTTCCCAAAATTGCTTGTCCTCAAGCAATGCCACAACACTCCAAACTGATCCCACCAAACATATAGAATCCCAGGGTCCCATGTCCATCTCTGAAAAACCCCACCATGCTGATGCTGCTCTACTCTGATCATACAAATGAAATCATTGTACCATAACTGCACTAACCATCCCTGCAACCTCAAAGTGATAACATGCCTGAAATTCAAGTCGAACAACATAGAAGGAATTGAATCAAAATCTAGCAGCATCTCATGCTCAATAAACTCTGAGGAATTAACATATGCAATGTCAATGTTAATCACCATTCTGAGAACAAAGAAGAATAATCTAAACAACTCAAAAATATTCTCATCAACATGTTGATGCGTGTTTTATGACACAACAAACATTTTAGAACAAAGTGTCACAGACGCTCTATTCTCTCTTGAAAAACTACTTCCTATGCTAAGATTGCAAGTGAGGTCATAGGGTAATTCCAATGTTTAAGATGAACGCGGATAGGCTCTGTGGTATGGATGTGATTTGCTGTGGGCACAAGTAAGATTTTGCAAGTTATTCGAAAAAGCAGAGACATAAATGCAGTACCATTTTGGATTTTTTGATTTATATAAAAAAAGTGAAAAAAGATTTAGGGTTTAGAGACTTTTATGCTACTCCTAAGAAATCAAGAGAAGACGAAGACTAAGTGAAACCAAATAAACCATACTCTATTTCGCCACGTTCAACGACAACTACGCAGAGCAAGTGCAATCTTCTAGGAATGTGCTTGTGATTTTCACGTGATAAATAATTGCCATCAGATCGAACAACAATTATTAAAACAGAAGTTAAGCATCCACAGTAAAGCTCAGTCTAACTTTGCACATTGAGTGAAATCATCCACCCAAAGAAAGTATGAGCTCGGTTTCACTAATCTCCGTTATCAATCAATCATTCTTCTAACATACATTTTAATTCAAATCTACTAAGAGAGAAAGAAGATATGCGACCATGCAACTATTCAACAATCAAGTATTCAAGGCACCTCATGCATTTGAACTTCATTATCAAAGTAGTGTTTTCACAACAATCTCATAAAAACTCTCTCTTTATTTCTAACTATCTCAAATCTGCTCTAACTTCTTAATCTCTAAGCTTTCTATATCTCTACCTTCTAATCTTCTAATCTAATCTTCTAATGAATCATGAGAGAGTGAGGGGGGGGGGGGTTTATATAGTTTTTGAAATTACAAAGAACGGCCGAGATTGATTCAAGATCAATGGCCAAGATTAAACATAACTAAACCCTAATTAGGGTTTCTAAAACCACAATCAGTTAACTGAAAAGAACACTAGACAACTGGAGTAGCATCCTTATCCACTTGTGCAGCCTCACGTTCAGCGAACCTAGACACTATCAAGTCGACCTCTTCCATGGCGATGTCGGGCAGCACGCTGACATTGTACTCCAGCAAATCCAAGTTCTCGGCACACTCTACAAAAATATTCGTCCATTCTGGTTCCTGTGAAAAGAAAGAACTTCTGATGGCCATGAAATCGAACACTTTGGTGAAGCCTTCCTTCATGATTGGCCTGGTGGTGGAGAAAACTTTCTATACTTGCTCCTTCAGAATCCTCGGCCGCAAGTGTTTCCTTCGGACAATCTCCTTGTCTAGCATATCTGCAGCCATCTCATAGATTTTACTTTGAATTTCTTTTACTTGTTCTTCAACTCTACCACCATCCTGCTTCACCTTTTCGAGAACTCCTCTCCTTGAGATCAAAGCAAAATACCATCCATTGAAGTCATACGCTGCTCCAGCTTCAATAACCATGTCCTCAATCAACCGCTGCTTTGAGATGCCCCTCAGTTCCCGAATACATGGGATGATCCTGCTTCGAATATCCTCAAGACTACTCCATGACTCTGCAAGATCTGCAACTCGTGAAAGCATGAAGGAGGCCTGCTCATTTATTTGTGCCAACTTTTCTGCAAACACCAACGCCTCTTCTTTCCTTCCAACCATCCAGTTTTTAGCCTCCCTCGCTGTTGTCAACTCTTCTTCATAGTTTGCATCTGGTTCTTGTGAAGCATTTGGAGGTAAAGGCGCCACTTGTTCACCTTCGTTTAGTGGCTTTGTCAGGTGCTGGATGTAGTCTTTTAGGCGCTGGATTTCTTTTTTATACTCTTTTTTCTTGGCAACTTCTTTTTCTAACCTGGCCTTGATGGTGGCCACGGAATTGTCCAAGTCTTCGACTTCCTGCCCTTTTGATGTTGGACCTATGTCGACAGTTGTGATAGCATATTCCTCAGGAGCAATCTCGTCTTGAAACTTGTCGGCTATAGGCATTGCAATTTGTACCGTGCGATTTCCAGCTTCATCTCTCTAGATGGTTGAGAATTTCTTGGCCTTCTTCCTCGGGGCAGTTTGCTCTAATCTCGCCAGAAAATCTGTGTCATTGTCCTCCTCAGGGACCTCCACTGGCGCTTTTCTTTTCAATCTTTCTTTCAGCCACTCTGGGACTGTTGGTTGTTCAATTACGTCCTGTTGATTTTGGACGTCTTGCATATCTTGTATTTCCTGTTCTTCCTGAATTTCTGGCATATTTTGAATTTCTTGGGCCAATTGCATATCCTGGATCTCCTGGACGGATGGGTCCTCTTGAATGCCTTTGAGGGCGGAAATCATTCCTTCCTCGAATTCTCCATCCATAATGTCTGTGTCGTTATCTGATCCTAAGATTTATGTGCTTGCTGGAGAGGGTTGATCATCCTCTTCTACCTGGATTGGCTCTACATTTTCATTTGGAGAAGGGATCCTGGCATTTTCCAAGGATTCTCTATCCAAGGCGAGCATTTCTTCTATGTTCCTGGAAGTGGCCGACTGGAGGGGTCTGGACTTGTGTTTCTTCCGCGAAGGCCCTTCATCTATCTCTTTACCCTTGTCTTGTATTGCAGACTTATCGGCTTCTCTCCTCTTCCTTGAGTTGGCAGCATCTATTGGTCCATCTCCACGAGATGCACCGGCGTTTGAAGAACATGACTCTGTGTCTCCCATCAACTCATAGGTAAATTGCACATTTCTCTGTTTTAGGACCTCTACTTGACGATCTATCCACCACTGAGAGTACTTGAAAATAGGGCGCATCAAAGTGGCTAGATCACCCATCTCAGGCTCAAACCATTTTATAGGCGGTAGTGGCTCATTTTCCTTGAAGCCTGGCTGCACATATATTCCATCCTCTTGCAGTTGGTCAAGTATTTTGAAGAGCTCTGTCGCCCTTATCATGCTTAATGGCAATCTTGACCATAACCTTCTCCTTACATCATATTCATCGCCTGCGTTGGCCCAGAAGTCCTCTAAGTCAACCCGATGTTTATACCTTTCTCCGTCCACAGTTTTGATGTGATGGAGCGGATCGAAGTTGTTCCTAGATTTGTATGATATGAATGGATATTGTTGAATTTCCAGTCGAGCAACCTCCGCTGCTTGTGCTGTCGGGCATGACTCCTCCATGTTGCCGATGAAAAACGGAAAGGTAACGGCAGCTTTCTGCTTAGGCCTTTGGATATTTTGATACGTTTCTAATTGTCTCAACACTTCCAGCAATACCATCTTATTAGTCGGATAGATAGGCAGCCTATAAGGATTTCTGGAAAATCCTTGGATTCTGATGTAGGTGAACTTAGGATACTGAATGAACCAGAATCCATACCGGCTTATCAGGCTCTTGGATTCATGCGAGAGTCTTTGGTGAGTTCCGCCTTGAAGAAGCCGGGTGATATACATCAAAAATGCGTCATGAGCTCTTCGGAAATGAGACTTCTCTTTCAGTTGCAGCTGCGGATAGCAATCGTAGACTTTCAATTTCCCCTCGCCGTTGCCGACCACGCCTTTGCATGTCAAGCCAGGATACTTATAATATCTTGCAAGTGAATATACAATGTATGAACTCATGTGAAAAATTTTGGTCTTCTCAAAGTTGACCAACTGTTCATGCAAGCTGTCACTAATCATCCTGGACCAATTGAACATCTTGACTCCAGTGATTATCTCATCAATAAAATAGTACATCCAATCTTCGAAAGGAGCACCGTGGGCACTGCCTACCATTCTGTTAAGTAGCAGAACAATATCACCATATTCCTCTTTGAAGTGGGTTCTGATCAATTTTTTCGGCATCTTGCTTGCAGTAGGCTTTGGTTTTAATAACCAATTCTTGTTTATGTTGGATGCACAGAGATCCTTCTGACTTTGATAAAGTTTGAGTGCATCTTGCTTGGTGCGATAGGATGTTCGGTTGTACACTGGAATGCCAAAAGTTTCCTGGATTGCTGGCTCGGACAAGTAGGCAAGGACCCTTCCGTCAGGAGCTTCTATCTGTCTGTCTTGTGCGTTGTAGTGTAGTGCGCATTCTGCCATCAGCTCAGGACATTCTTTTGCTGGTGGAAATCCAGCTGCGTGGACGATTCCATTGCGCATCATCCTCATGGCGATTGGTGTAGGCAGACGTCCGTCAGTCCCGTACATTCTCTTCCGGAAGTCTTCAAGATCAATGTGGCCAAGATCTGTGTCCACGACGTGTTCCCACTTGGACTTGATTTTTGATTGTGTTTGGACACCTTTGCTTGCAAATTTCATCTAGAATGCTTCGAAAAATAGATCTGCAAGAGAAGGAAGAAAGAAATAATCAGAATTCGACATTTAAATCAGTTTGAAAGAACATTCCAGCTGATAATCAGATTGGACTTCGCGAAAAATAACAAGCTGGAAAGAAAATAAATGGTGAAGTATCATGCTAAAATGAAATGGACAAAATAAATCTGCCTTGTGACTTCTTGGAGACGTGATCACGATCACAATGCAAGCTGATAACAGAATATTTCCTTCACTTTGCTACAAATTTTCTCAACCTCTCGCTTTAAACAATTCTCCTCTCACCACTTTTATTCTCAAAATCGAGTGATTGCACAAATGAAAAACGAAATCACTTATAGAAGTGAGAGGGTCGATCATTTTAGTAAATTTGCAATGTTTCCTTTGAATCAAGTTCGAACTCACCTTTCACTTTGCTTCAGGATGGCAAGTTCTATCCTTAATAATCTCGTCCGGGAAAGTTTCTAATTTCATTCACAGTCCAACAAAACTCTTTTTCTTTCTTTCCAATTTCGAAATTTTCAAGACTTATCTCTTTTTTGGTGTTGGAAAATAAATGATTAAAATAATTAAAATAATTATTTTATGTGTCCATTCCAACCCATTCGTTTCTATGGCAAATTATTTTTTTGTCCTTGGCCATTTGATTTTCGAAATTTTCTCTGCCAATGCCTTAGGCGAATTTTGTCAAATTTCTTGCCAAAATTTCTATCGTTTAATTTCGTTTGTCCATGATTTTTATCGTTTTTCCAAAATTATTTGGCCATGTCCAATTTTATTTGGCCATAAATATTTCTCGTCCATAATTCTTCTAGACACGTCCAATTTTTTTCTAGCCACGTCCGATTTTATTTGTCCAAATTCTCTTGATTTTCCACAATTTATCTTGCCATGTCCGATTTTATTTTGTCCATTTGCTTGATCTTTCCATAACTTATCTAGCCATGGCAAAAATTTCTCTAAACACTTGGGTGAATCTTCAAAGTGCCATGCATATTTTAATTCTCCAAAGGTTTAGACTTAGGCAAATTTTAATTTTTTGCACTCTCCAATACATGGCGGACTTTAGCTATAATTTGGCCATCAAATTTTCCTTACTTTGCTTGTCTTCATGGGGCGGACTTCCTTATTTCTTTGGCCAATCTAGCTTTCTCCCAAGGCGGACTTCCTTCATTTGGTTGCCATTTTCTTCTATGTCTAAGGCGGACTTTGCCTTGTGGTTGACCATTGACATCTTTAGCTGGGCGGACTTTAGCATTTCCCTTGCCAAATAACCTTTTGCTTGGGGCGGACTTGCTCCTTATGTTTGCCATTTACATTATGCTGAGGGCGGACTTGCATGTTTTGATTGCCACTTTCCTTTTGACATGGGCGGACTTCATACTCTTCCTTGCCATACATTCTTCCTTGGCTATGCCTTAGACATTGTTCTCTTTTACCTTGGGCGGACTTTCCACATTTTGTTGCCACTCATTTTATGCCTAGGGCGGACTTTCCACATGTGCTTGCCACTTAACTTCTTGGCTGAGGGCGGACTTTGGGTCTTGGCTTGCCACTTGCATAGGGCGGACTTGCTTGATTTGTTTGCCACTCCCTCTTAGACTAAGGCGGACTTCAGCCTTTGTCAAGCCATCTTCACTCCAACTTAGGGCGGACTTTGATCTTTGGTTGGCCATTGGACACTCATCATGGGTGGACTTCCTTGATTTTATTGCCATTGGACAGTTATCTTAAGGGCGGACTTGGCTGATGGTCTGGCCATTCATTCTTTGCCTTAGACATTTTCCTCTTCTCCATGGGCGGACTTCACCATTTGTTAGGCCATTGACATCTTTGACCAGGCGGACTTTGATCTTTGGTTGGCCATTGGACACTCATCATGGGTGGACTTCCTTGATTTTATTGCCATTGGACAGTTATCTTAAGGGCGGACTTGGCTGATGGTCTGGCCATTCATTCTTTGCCTTAGACATTTTCCTCTTCTCCATGGGCGGACTTCACCATTTGTTAGGCCATTGACATCTTTGACCAGGGGGACTTCCTTAAATTTGTTGCCATTCACCTCATGGACAGGGCGGAGTTCCTTCATTTGCTTGCCATCCACCAGATTTTATGCCATTGAACAGGGCGGACTTTGGCCGTGACCTGGCCATTGATCAGATTTTTATGCCATTCATTGCTTGGCTGAAGGTGTTTGCCATTCATTGCTTGGCTGAAGGTGTTTGCCATTGACTTCTTTCAGGCTGAAGCTTTCACCATTACCTTGTGAGCTGAAGGTCCTCTATACTTAGGCGAATTTCTCAGTTTCCTCCATGATTGTTCAGATTTTCCCATAAATGTTCAGATCTTTCATGACTTGCTCAAATTTTTTACATGTGCTTCAGACTTTTATCCATTTCCTGATGATTTCACGACTGGTTCTTTCATCTAACTCACCATTTTCTGTGCTCTTTACCAGATTTCTCTGTGATTTTCTAGAATTTCTCACCATTTTTGAACGAATTTTCCAGATTTTTGAACTTTTTATGTGATTTTCCAGAATTTTACCAAAATTTCAAAAAACTTTGAATCGATTTTCTGAGAGTTTCGTTGATCTTTTCGAACTTCTGAGTGGATTTTTGAAACTCGTGACTCTTCTAAAAATAGAAATTTTCCAAAAATAGCAACTTTCCAAAAATAGACCCTAAAAAATAGGGATCCCAGAATTGCCCAAAAGTGCCAAAAAAGTAGGTCCTAAAAAATAGGGGCCCGGGGTGAGAAACCCTAAAAACTTGGAGGTGTCGGATTTGACTGAAACGACAGTCGATCTTCGTCTCACAGGCCTTCTAAGTACGATGGCGACGTTCATACATTGATCCAGGCTAAAACTCACTGACTCGACTCCGGTGACCGTTCAAAATTGAGACTCAAAACCCCCAAACGAAGAGCCGACAAAACGAGGCATGCGAAAGCAAAACCCTAAAAGAGCAAACAACAAGGGTCCCCATTTGCAATGGGGCGAGGTGTGAATTAGGTCACAACACAACATCACTCCTCAAAGCATCAAACCAAATCACAACAGCAAATGTGATTCCATCATAGCTGTTTGCAAAGGAAAAAACAGCTCTTTGCAAAGTCATAGCAACTGCATCCTCAAAGCTCCTTAAGGATGTATAATGCCTCCTCTGAGTAATTCTGACATATTCAAGAAAAACTCTGAAAACTTCCACCAATCTCTCCCCCAAAGTCTCAAAAAGTTGAACCAAATCAAGCAAAGGTTCGCTGCCCCAAACACTAGTGCAAGAGATTGTACAAAGAAAGCCACTAGAACATAACTTGAACACCATCCAATACTGATCTGAATCACTATGAAACACCATTACCCACTTTTGAAGCCAAAAATCATCATTGATAAAAGATTGTGAAAAGAAAAAATGAGTGTACCAGCTGCCCATGAAATTTGAAATGAACCACTTAAAGTCTGATTTTAGGAAAATCAGTGTGCAAAGAATTGAACAACTGCTGCAACACTGAAAATCAGTGTCCATAATAGCACAACTGCTCAGGCTCAAGGCTGGAAACATCCTCTCAAGAAACTCCAACCCAACATTAAACCTTCCTTTGTTCAAAATATCTCTCCAATTCACCAGTTGATGAGCAGAAAGAACCATCAAATGGTTGGTAAAGATGGGGGCCGCATCAAAGATTCTAAGAATTGAATCCTTATTTCTCCAAATATCCTTTTTTCTACTTGCAACAATCTCCATCAAGCCATGTTGAGAATTCCAAGCGTGAATTCCCAACTGCAAATAATCTCCAACACATTGGGAAGAATTCCCAACATATCTCCAAGAGCCATAGTGAAAGTCTCGAGCACACAAATCCATGTAGTCAACTGCAACCATCAAAGCAAAGTTTGAACCTTTCATGACCAGCATTTTAGAATAATCCCTCATCAACAATGCACAATCTAGAAACCAAAGGGGCAAGTCTGAAAGTGCTCCCACAATTTGATGCATCTCTCCAAGACCTGACCTCATCAACCATTTTAAGATAGGTGGTACTCTTCTATTGGTTAATGCTGAGTGAAAACAAGCCAATTCAAGTTTGAACACCATTAAATGCTCATTTACTATCCATCCCAAGAGAGTGTTGCTTGACATATAGAATGGATCCACCAACATTATCTTATGCTTGACTATAAAATTATGCATGTCAAAAACATAAAACTTCTTACCAATGCCATCCACATAGAAATTGTCAATCAACTCATAATTTAACAAATCATGTGAAGATGGTGGATTGTTGTACACAATCATAGAAACAATATTTCCTTCATCCTTTTCGTTGGTGTCTTCATAAAATTCATGCACATTTTCTTCAACTTGAAGATGCCCATCATTAGTTGCTGATCCATAGAATTTAGTGTGATGAATATCACACACATTACCAGTCATCACATCTAGCTCATGGCTGCAAGCTATCCCTTCTTGAGGCAAATTCTCTTCCCAACTCAAGAGTTCACACTCTTGATTTACCTTCCAATCACTATCAACATAATGAATCTCTATGGCATTATGCATTGTTTCAACATTATGGAATTCATTTATTCCTTCAACTATTTGCTTGATCTCCATTAGCCTTGTATTAGCTTCTTGTTCCATAAGTGTGGCTGACATAGATGATTGATTTTCTGTTTTGTAAAAAGAGTGATGAGCTAAGGTAAGATCAAGGCAAAGACTATCAACCTCTTTCTCCTTCTCTTGATAGGCATCATAGGTTTCCTCAGCAAACTTAATGGCATCATCTCTATCTGAGAGCAAATGCAAATAATCTGTTTTTATTGATTCCAAAGCTTCTTTGATGGTTCGCACCATGGAAAGAGTGTCTCCACCCTTAACGCCATTCTGTCTCTCTTCAAACTGCAGCTCCCAGTAAAGTTCTTCAATACAATTGTGTGTGCTATCAAATCTTGATAACACCTTAACAATTTTCTCTTCTGAAACCAATAAGTTATCCTTCAAAACTTGCAGCTCTTTAGGCCCTTGATCCCAATCAACAAAAAGACTACGCTCATCAAACATCAATTTTTTTGATTCGTTTTCATTGTCATGATTTTCAAAATCAGCTTCCTCCCTTCTTTTTTCACTGCATAATTCCTGAATAGAAGGCTTGTCAACAATATCTTCAAGCAATGAATCATTATTGATTGATGCTCTTAAAGTCTTGGTAGCAACATACTCTGCTTTAGTGGCTACAACCACCTCGAAGGAATCTTTATGGAGCTTTGCCAAGCAAGCTTCTTCAAACAAATTAGTTCCTCTATCTTGACCTTTCAAGTTCTCATACTCTTCTTGTGCGTAATTCTGAAAGGCATCCAAACCATTTGCTGATTTTAAAACATTCTCCTCTTCAACATAAGAAATCACGTTCTCATTAGCCATTGCTGCAACTTCTCCTCCAAAGATCACTTCATTACTTGTATTGCAAACTGATTTTTGAACTTCATCAGGATCAAAGGGGAATTTATCCCACTCCGGTTCTTTATCATACCTTGGTGACATCGCGCCCGGATCCCAAAGGTGAAAGGTTTGATTGCAATGATCAATAGGAAAGAGATCATCATGCTCCTCTTCAACTATTGACTCTTTGAATGAGTCACTCCTCAACCCACTTGAACTGAAATCTTCATCTATAACTTTTTCCACAGATGTAGTTTGATAATCAAACCCACTACCACTCAAGTCACTAGCATTATATCGGATTAAAGAATCATCAAAGCTGGTTGCTTTGAATATTTTGTTATTCTTTTCTTCAATGAAATTATCTTGAGTAGATGTGTTGCTGATTTTATCATTAGTGCCCACATACATACCAAAGAAGTCTTCTTGGACACTTGTCATTAATTCTTCATATGGAATTGGCTCAACATAAAGTAGAGAATTATCCTTCACTAAATCTTCAACAAGAGGAGATAAAAACACATCGGAATCACCATCAACAACCTCACTTTCGTAATGGTCATAAGCTGGTTCAAAGACACCATTAGTATTTGCTTCATCTTGCTCTTCTTCAACGTACTTATCCCACACAACTGTTCCACCAGCATCTTTTGAGAAGCCATTTGTCTGAAGATCTTCATTGGTTGAATCCTTATTAGGACTCAAGACTGCTGTAATGATCTTCTTACCATAACAATCTTCATTATTTCCCATCCCATGCAAGTCTAGGGATGTATTTTGGGACTCTAACTTAATCTCCTCATTTGCCAAGGTATCTTCATCAAGCCCACTTTCATTTTGAACCAAAATGTGCACCTTGCTTGTGTCTTCTTCAACACTAATTGACTGATTTTTCTTTTCAATTTGCTTACTTGTGGGCTGCAAACCACAAACAGATCCTTTTGCCTCTTCCTTCCTTGATTCTTCAACCATGGCAAGTTCTACTTCTCTTTTAATTTTATTCTTGATGTAATCGACCACACCCACTTTTTCAGGATACCTAATCAACACACAATTCAAGTAGCAGTCAAAAGAAACATCGTTCTTGAACTCATCTGACATACTCTGATATTCTGCACGGAATATGGAAGCATCATGTTCACATTCCCTCCTGAACTCTTCGACAAATCTGTTGATGTCCATTGTGGCAACACTAATTTTCGGTTCTTCCCAACAGGATGGCAGGAACTTCTGCTCTGATACCACTGAAATATGCTAACCAATTTTTTTGATGAATTAACACACATAACCAGCACTTAATCAACTCGGTTAGCATTAGCTCCAAATAGAAAACTGAACTTGAAATGAAAACTACTCAACGTCAAGAATGTGCACTCAAGATCCCATTGAGGGCGAGGTGCTAACATATGACGGAGTGTTGAATTGAAAACTAGAAACTGATAGGCGGATAACCAGCCATGAAAAGCATTTCCACACTACCACCAAACAGTGGGGGGAAAAGATTACAATTAAAACAATTCATCCGCTGTGGCGGGCATCCACAGAGCTGTGGGGATTCTCCACTATGAAAGTGGGTACAAGAGTGTTACAAATCAGATTATCCACACTGGCGGTAAACCATCCAGGGGTAATTTAATGACAAAACAATAAGTAATTGCAGAACTGGAAATGGTTGGATTAGTAATGCTTAATCTCAATCTTTACAAATTAAACTCTGCAGATTACAAATTACAATGATAGCAAGTGAACCTTAGAAAAAGAAGTATGAATTCTTACAATCATATAACACTCCAAAACTGAAGTATAAGACCAAAAACTGAGAATTATAACAGTCTGATATAAAAATTAGAATTCTGGAAATTCAAACCAGCTACAGAGAAAATCAATGAAATGTTCATAACTCACTTAATTCATCTCTGAATTGAATGTCGTCTTTTGCTGTGTCTTCTTAGAAGGTAGGCGAACATTTTTTGATCATCAAACAGCAACCAAACAGCAGCTTTATTTCTGGCACAAATCCCAATGCTTCCTTGAATGGTACGGCCTTGAGCAAGGGCGATTTTGACAAGTAAAAATCATAAACTCAAAACTAAAATCTGAAGCTCTCCAAAGATGGTTGCCTTGGGTGTAGGAATGGATTGGAAAAGTACCCACAAGCAAATTAAATTCACTCCAAAAGCTGTATGCAAAAACTACTTTCAGCTGTGACTGTATCAGCAACTTCAAAACTGGAAATTTCATCAAAATCTTCAACTATTGAGCTCAATCTGCTAGTCTGATTTGAGAAGCAACAAATGACCAACTAGGTGTTATATTTCAAACACGAAA
>VDFB02096062.1:0-10006 GCA_007258455.2 Sequoia sempervirens | reverse complement strand
GAAAGAATTAAAATAAAAAGTCGAATTATTTTAATGATCCCTATTTTTAAGGAATTCGCACTTTTGCAAGAGTATAAGGTTTTTGCTTGGAAAGTCGAGCTATTATGTTATTGATTATTGAAATTTGAGCAAGTCTTCGTCCAGAGCACGGAAGCCAAGGGTTTCAGTCTCAGAGCATTGGGGAACGAGCCATCTCCAGTGAAAGCAATTCAGAGGTTGTGAAATATCTTCCGATTTATTGCCAGGCAAGAGATTTCTTCATTCAGAAGAAGTTACAAAGCATCACAGACACGAAATATTCAGGGTTTTTGATTAGCAATTCATCCAGAGGGTTTATATAGTTGAGGCGCCTATTTCTTCGGATCTGGAGATTCCAGTGAGAGCCGTACTTTTTATTCATTGATTACTGTTGTTACCAGGCCATACTTCTGTTGTACCTGGCTGTACTATCATTAAAAAGGCGTGTTCTTGATCTTGGTCAAAACGCCTATCTTTCTGGCTTGCAGTCTTCACCAAATTGGGCGCTAGGGTATCTGGGATCATTTGAGCTTGTGAGACAGAGGGAGAAGAGCAAGTTTATTGCAGCCGTACCAGATCTGGTTCATTTCTAGCTTGCTGCTAATACCAGGTTCTTTCATTAAATAATATTGTTTCCTTTGTTGCATGTTATCAGATCTCCATTGTACTGAGTCCAGTTGATCAACAAAATGAATTAACAACATAGATTCATTTCCATCAATATTGATATTGTAGTATTTTATATTGAATTATTATTCAATTCCCGCAATAAATAAATTACCAGCGTTAGATCTTGTATTTCCATCAATATTGATATTGTAGTATTTTATATTGAATTTATTATTCAATTCTTGCAAATCGCATTCTTTATTATTCATGCAAAAAACTCAAAAACAGTCAAAAAACCAAAAATACACAAAACAATCAAAAAATAGTTAGATTTCAGAGTTAGAGGAACCGGGTTTTGGCAGACTGGGTATTTCATCATTGGATTTGTTGATCTTGGGCGACTCATCATGCCAAGTTTGAGATTTTTTAGTTGAGAATTTGATTTTTAAATGAAAATCGCCCCTTCAAGGAGGGCCGTACCTTTTCATAAGTGCATTGGAATGCGTGCTAAATTCACAAAGGGTCTTTGTTGCTGTTTCTTCATCCTAACTTGGTCGCCTACCTTCCAGTTGTTCATTGCATTTGATTTCATTCGAAACGGAGGTAATTTGATGAAGTTATGAGCATTTTATGGTGTTTCAGTTTGCTGATCAGAATTCCAGAAAACACTGTTTTATATCAGATTCATATGATTTCAGTTTTGGTCTTTATTTTATCATTGGAAGAGCAAAAGAACATTACTAGTATTCATTCTTCTCTTCTTAACTATGTTCTCTATCATTGTAATTAGTAATTTGCAGATTTGTGATTGTAAGGTTGAGATTTTAGTAGTACTAATCCAACCGTTTTAAGTCTCTGCAATTACTTGATTTATTCCATATTAATTACCCCTGGATGGTTTACCGCCAGTGTGGAAAAATGAACATTTGATATCTCTTTGTACCCACTCTCAAGTGGTGAATCCCCACTCTTAAGTGGATGCCCGCCGCAGCGGATGAATTAGATAGATGTATCATCATGGCTGGTTATCCGCCTAATTATTTCAGTTCAATTAATAACTCCGTCATATGTTAGCACCTCGCCCTCAGTGGGATCTTGAGTGCACATTCTTGACGTTGAGTTTGTCTCATTTCAAGTATTGTTTTTAGTTTCTCCGCCATATGACAACACCTATCCTCCTTGGGATTGAGTGTGCATTCTTGGCGTTGAGTTCTTTCAAGCTTGGATTTCAGTTTTTGATGCTAACGCTAATTCAATTACGGGGTGTTGATTGTGAAGAAAATCTATCGAAAAAATTGGTTAGCATATTTCGTGTGTTGTTGCAAAATTGAAAAAATATGGGGTTCATTTGTTGTATCGCATGATCCTGCCATGCTGTGACCAACAAAGTGCAGTTGTCAGATAAGTGATAGAGCCCACAGATACTACACCAAAAGTCAAGCGAGAAATCAACCACAGTTTCCATCAGTTCCAAAGGTAGATACATTTTCAGAGGCTTTGAGAGATGGTTAAGTAGTAGATACTGGTAAAGTAGTTGAAAACATATTAGAAAATATTAGGCGAATGGATGAAAGAGATGCTAGAATGGAAATAAATTTGATGGTATGATAGATATGATGTCATGGTTGCTTGCAAGAATGGATCAACAAGCGGCTTAAAATCAGCCCCAAAATCAAAACAATAACATTGGAGAAAGCAGTGGTGTTAATAGTAACAATAATGTGGAGACCAATGGAAGAAACAAAGCTATTGGCCAACATGAGGCCACCTTTAGAGGCTCAACCACTAGACCTCTTTTCCCTGCCTTCTCAGAGGGAAGAACCTCAGACAGAGCCCGTGGTACCTTTTGCGGATGATCTAAGACAAACCTACATGGAGTATGTCACTTGACCTCCTGATCTTAGAGACCAATGGTCCTTTGATTAGTTCATGAATCAAAGAAGCATAAGGAATGGCAGAAGATTCGAAAATTGTGCTCCTGTGGTTCCTAGAATTGATTATCAGCAAGCCCTCAGGAAGGTGACTTTGGCTCACTTTGATGGAAGTGATAAATGTACAACAAGGTCATGGGTTCAGAAGCTAGACAACTACCTCTCACTAAGACCTATGCCTGAAGAGGACGCCATAAAGTTTGCAATCTTGCACTTAGAAGGAGCTACCTATGAGTGGTGGTACCATGGTTTGGTCACTCTTGGCCACAACCTTA
Organism: Sequoia sempervirens; assembly: GCA_007258455.2. NCBI lineage: Eukaryota > Viridiplantae > Streptophyta > Pinopsida > Cupressales > Cupressaceae > Sequoia > Sequoia sempervirens. Next base: position 7,173 of record VDFB02096062.1, on the reverse strand, counting down.
TTCAAACTTATGAAGAGTTCACTAACAAGTTGATTGAGAGGTTCGACACCAAAGATCCTGAAGTGAAGTCCGTGACCTTGCATAGTTGAAACAACATGGCTCATTGGATGCGTATATTGCTGATTTTCAAAGGCTTTCTGTGATGGTGCCCAACATCACTGAAAGGAGACTTGTATTATTCTCAGAAGGTTTGATGGAACCATTGAAGGGGCGGGTGAAAGCTTTTGATCCACCAAGCCTTGAGGAAGCTATCAAGAAAGCTAGAAGCATGGAGTTATCGGCCCCTAGGCCAAAATTTCCGCCCAAGCCCTTTGCTCACAAGAGAGATAAGAAGCACTCTTCAAATCAGCATAAGAAGTTCCAACAGAAGATGTTAGAAGAGCTTCGAGAACAGCTAAGAAAAGATGGTGTTTGCTACACTTGTTGTGAGCCTTGGTCAAAGGGTCATCGATGCTATGGAAGGGGCAAAGCACAACATATGGAGGCTTATTCTGATGTTGGATCAGAATCTGATTTCTCAGAATAGTAGTCTTATTTTGGGGACAGCGAGGAAGAAGAAGCTCTAGAAGAGTCCAAACATGAGCAAGAAGTTTGGGGCCCCATTGCCCAACTCTCTAGTTTCCAAAAGAACAAATCATTCAAGTGTTACATCCCTTCTGTCTTGAACAAGATTATGGCAATATAATTATGGTCGTTATGTTAGTTGTGATTAAGTACCTTTCATGAGAATGTGAAATTGGGAAAATAATTTTTAATTTATTTGTTATAACTGCAATTATGGATGATTTCCTTATATATGTCTATAGTGAATGTGTTGAAGAGTTTTATTTTATAAATGATACCGAGAACAGTCTAACCCTATTTCTTTGTCAAGTGGTTGCAGGATTGCCAACACCTCGAGGGAAAGGGGAATATCATCAAGGAGAGGTCGTAGTCTATAAAGGATCAAATTACCACCAAGTCATGAGTTTGTGTAAGGTGGCTACATTGAAGTCATAACCTTGGATATATCTCATTTAATTAAATTATTTTAAAGCAAGTAAACTTTAATTGATTACCAATGTTCTCCTTTTTGAGTCATGTAATTAACTCCTGGAGCGCACCATAAGAGATAGTAATTGAATAAAAATATTAAAGTTGATAAAATATCAGTTGGTGTCGTCGGTGGGGATGGGAGGCAGTAACTCTCTGCCAACCTTACCATAGTACCTCTTGGATGAAATGCCCAAGAACGTATTCATGCAGTTACACGCTCTTGGAATTCTTGACTCGGAAAGTTTCGAGGATGGTTTTCTTTATTATCGGAAGGCTCACACTCTTTTCTCTCTTCTTCATTCGCTTTGGCTTGGGGCAATCATCTCATCCTCTTTCGCTTTCTCCTGAGACACATTCCATTCTCATTTGGTCGACATTCTTCATCATCGTGGGCTTCACTCATTTCTCTCTCTGTTTTAGCATCGATATTGCATAGTTTTGCATTCTATTCCTCTTTGGCATTGGCATTGGCATCCTTTGTTCTGGCATTCTCTTTTGGCTACCATAGCCAAGCATCATTTTGCTTGACCCCACACTCTGTTTCCTAGGACGATAGAAGCATTCAGTATTCATGAGTAGTTCACTACCTCTGCATTCTTCTAGACAACGAAGCAACTCATTACCTTGTAGCTGATAGCGGGATCGTTGGTGGAAAGACGTCAAGAGTATTGTCGAACTTCAGACGACTTGCCTAGGCATGTTTATAGAAATCTTTGATTTCTCTTAAATGTGCCTAGTAATTTGTCTCTTAATTCTTTCATGGAATTGGATGTAAATGTCGATACATTTCTTGTTTTCCGATTAGTCTAAAGAACTATAAAATTGGAAATTTTCTACAAATCCCTTTACTCCGTCCTCGATTTTGAAGTGGTTTCTTAGCTTGTAACCAAGATTTTCTTCTGCATCTACCTCACCTCTGTTTATACTTTAAGCAAACAATAGTCTGATCTGGGTTCTAATCGGGTCTGATTCTTAAACTGTAATCACTGTACCTGGATGGTTATATAATTCTTTCTTTTGGTTTGAACGAGCCATGCACACCAATTCTTTAAATTCGAAATGTTCTGAGAATCTTTTGTTGATGCTTAACTTGAAGTTGACGTCTTACTCTGTTCTTTAGCTTCGGATTGGGTTAGATCGATAGTCTCCTATCCGTCATAAATAACTGAAATTTAATATAACTAAAGGATTCTTTCAATACTGTCATAAGACTGCATTCTCTTCTTCGCAAGTCTGTAATATGTTTCTTCTTTTGATTGAAAAAGAAAGAATTAAAAGTTGAGTCTTTGTTAAAATAACTCTATGGGTTAAGAATTTAAATGCCGAGTAAGGGTGAGAGTGTTGACAGCATGAGATGCGTGCTCATTCTGATAAAATCCTTGGCCAAGGTTATAATGCTTAGATTAAGCATTTGTTAGCCATCAAGAACCAGAGATAACCCTGGTTAAAATAGTCTTTTTAGTTAGGAGATCCTATAGTGAGAGATCAACCAGGGTAGTATAGGTTCTAGACACCAAACTCAGATGGCATGATGGTAATTGGTGAAATCCTTTATAGATTGCCCTCGTGAAGGGTCGGATTCCTTCAGTTGAAGAAACACGAGAGACCAATAGGTCTTTGGTTGGGCGAAAAAGCCCTTGATGATATTTCTTTTTCCCTTGAAGACAAAGTCTTGCTCAAGCATTCCAGCAAGAAGCCTTCAGACTGTACTTTCTTATAACTCTCTCTCTCTCTCTTATTTTAGTTATATTTACTTTATAAAGTTTATTTCATTGCTGTAATAAATGCTCTATTTATTTCAAAAGTAATGGAAAAGTTAGTTCAAAATCAACTGTGGTTTTCAGTTATGTAAACTGTTAATTGTTCCATTTCAATTGAAATTGAAAAACTAAAAGTTAGTTGATGAATGTTAAAGTAGTTATTGATTAGATTGTTTATGTTTCCTGTTCGTCAATGCAAAGGAAACTCTCTTAAGGAAAACTAGTTAGTTACACTTCAGTTGATTTTGGTAGTTAGTTACTGTTCATAAATTGTAGATTAGTTAGAATGTTACATCAAGGTTCGTGGTATGCTGGGAGGACATCAAATTGTTGCTTTGATTGACACCGGAGCAACACAATTTCATTGATGGAGGTTGTTAGAGAGGGCTCAAGACTGAAGAGTTTGAAAGTTTCAAAGTCATGGTAGCGGATGGGTTCCAAATTTCTTGCAATCGAAAGGTTGCTAACATGTCCTTGCAATTGGGCAACCATGAGGTCAAAGATGACTTCTATGTTGTAAGCATTGGAGCTACGGATGCTGTTCTTGGCATTCAATGGCTGCATTCTCTTGGAGAAATCTCTCTAAATCTGCAAACTATGGAGCTCAAGTTTCAATTAGATGGAAAGAGGGTGGTGCTAAGAGGAATGTCCAACGGAGGCCCTCGGATTGTATCTTTCAAAAGAATGGAGAGGCTGATTCGTCATGATCAAGTTGAGTGTCCTGCTGAATGTATGATACTACTAGCTAATCCAATTGAAACAAAGAGGGATTATCCACCTGATATTCAGTCCTTGCTCATCAAGAAGAGTAAAGTCTTTGCTGATCTACCTCCTGGGCCACCTCCTGAAAGGGGGACTGAGCACGTCATTGAAATCAAAGATGGGGCCAAGCCAGTTATCACAACCTCTTATCGATATCCTAAGAAGCAGAAAGATGAGATTGAAAAGAATATAAGAGAACTCTTGGAGATGGGCTTCGTTCGCCCAAGTAAAAGTCCTTTTGCTTCAGCTGTTGTTCTTGTGAAGAAAAAGGATGGCACCATTTGCATGTGCGTGGATTACCGTGCGTTGAATCAAAGCACAATGAAGAACTGGTATCCCATTCCCAGGATAGATGAGCTCATTGATGAGCTACATGGAGCCAAGTTCTTCTCGAAGATTGATTTGAGATCGGGCTACTATCAAATTTATATGAGGGGATCAGATATTGAGAAGATGACATTCTAGTGCCATTATGGTCATTTTGAGTTTTTAGTCATGCCATTTGGATTGACTAATGCTCCTGCTACTTTCCAGTCTTGTATGAACCGAATCTTTCAGAAGCAGTTGAGAAAGTTTGTGTTGATTTTCTTTGATGATATTCTCATTTTCAGCAAGATTTGGGAAGAACATCTCAAGCACTTGGAGGAAGTGCTTAGCATCCTGGAATCAAAAAGCTTGTTTGCCAAAGAGTCCAAATGTGAATTTGGAATGAAGGAGCTGCTCTACCTTGGTCACATAATTAGTGTTGAAGGAGTGAAAGTTGATCTAAAAAAGATCAAGGCAATATTGGATTGGCCACCTCCAAAGAACTTGACTGAGTTGAAGGGTTCTTGGGTTTTTGTGGCTTCTACAAAAGATTTGTGAAGGGCTACTCTCAAATGGCTGCTCCTCTCACTGACCTCACTAAAAAGGGAGCTTTTGTATGGTCAGAAAAGACACAAGGTGTCTTTGACAAGTTCAAGAAGATTATGAGTTCATGTCCAGTTTTGGCTCTTCTTGATTTCACCAAACCTTTCGAGCTGCAATGTGATGCATCCGGAGAAGGTGTTGGTGCTGTTTTGATGCAAGAAAAACATCCAATTGTGTTTGAGAGCAGAAAATTAAGAAGTGTAGAGAAGACTTACTCCATCTATGACAAGGAAATGCTTGCAATCATGCATGCATTGGCCAAGTTCAGACAATATTTGGTGGGGAGCAAGTTTGTTGTCAAAACTGATCACAATAGTCTCAAGCACTTTATGCATCAGAAGGACTTGAACGAAAGACAACAAAAGTGGGTGAGTAAATTTCAAGCTTACGACCTTGACATTGAGTATGTCAAAGGCAAGAACAATATTGTGGCGGATGCACCATCTAGAAGGTCTCATTTGAACTCATTGTGTGAGCTTTCTGCTGATTGGAAGGAGTTGTTGCTCGCTGATTATGCCAAAAATCAGTTTGCAACCAACATTATTGAAGACACTTTTCATGATGAAAGGTACAAGGTGGTTGATGGTTTGATACTCTACAAAGGGAGAATCTTCTTGGTACCTGAATCCAAGGTCAAAAAGAAGATTTTGTAAACTTTCCATGACATTCCACTTGCTGGTCATCAAGGTTATTTCAAGACCTATAGGCAGATTCAAGAAAGATTTATATGGAAGGGGCTGAAAGAAGAGGTCTTGCGCTACATCAAGGAGTGCCACACTTGCCAAATGAACAAGAATGAGCATACATTTCCAGCTGGTTTGTTGCAGCCTCTACCAATTCCCAATCAAAAATGGGAAAGCATATCGATGGACTTCATCACGAGGTTGCCAAAGGCTCAAGGCAAGGACTGTATCTATGCTGTTGTTGATAGATTAACCAAGTTTGCTCATTTCTTTACCATTACTAGTTCATTTTCAGTAGCTCAAGTTGCAGATTTGTTCTTTCATGAAGTGTTTAAATTGGATGGGTTGCCGAAAAACATTGTGAGTGATAGGTACAACAAGTTCCTAAGCACCTTTTGGCAAGAAGTTTTTCAGGATGAGTGGTATAGTGTTCACTCCAAGCACTAGTTATCACCCACAAACTGATGGACAAACAGAGGTTGTGAACAAGTGGTTAGAGGGCTATCTCAGAAACTATTCTCGGAGCAGCAAAAAGCTTGGATGAGATGGCTTCACTTAGGAGAGTATTGCTACAATTCCTCCTTCCACATGTCTATCAGGATGTCTCCATTCATGGCCCTCTACGGATATGAGGCTCCTAGCTTTGCTGATTTGATGTTTGGTGATAGCAAAGCCCCTCAAGCAAGGGATATGTTGCAGCCGAGTCAAGATATTTTGAAGTCTTTGAAGAGCAATCTCTAGATAGCACATAATAGACAAAAGATGTACGTTGGTCAGTAGCGTGTTGAGTGCACATTTGAGGTTGGTGACATGGTCTATCTTAGACTTCAACCCTATAGACAGTCTACTCTCAAGAAGAGTGGAGCAGAGAAACTCTAGCCACGCTTCTATGGGCCGTTCAGAGTCATCAGAAGAGTTGGCCTAGTGGCTTATGAATTGGAGCTACCAGCAAGTCGCAAAGTTCACAATGTCTTCCACGTGTCTCGCCTCAAGAAGGCGATTGGACACAATGTTGTTGCTTCATCAGATTTGCCTCCTTTGGATGAAGAAGGACAGTTGGTTTTAGTTCCTAAGGAGATCATTAATTCCAGAGAGTGCTCTTTGAGGAGGAGGACAATCAAAGAGTATTTGGTGAAGTGGAACAATTTGCCTATTGAGGATATGACTTGGGAGAATGAGTAGATTTTGCAGCATCCAGACTTGTGATTGCTTGAGGGCAAACAATCTTGGGGAGGGCGGACTTTAATGTCCGCTGCTCAGCAGTGATCAGTGCAATTGGCCATTAGCCTATCCTTGAAGCCCGTAGGCTAGTCGGAAGCAAAGATTAGGGTTTCCCATCATCTGGGAGGATGTTTTTGCATTTTTCAGAGGCTTGCATTTGGAGTTTTGGATTTTGGATTGCAGATTTTTTCTAGGTTTTTAGAGAGCTTCGCAATGATATGATTTGTAGGGCATTTGGGCAACTTTTTAGAATTTACTTTTTTTATAAATTCTATTTTTAGCAGTGGTCTAGTTGGCAGCAACACAGTGAGCTTTCCACTTTAGGCAGTGTAGTGAGTTATGTTGGTTATGGCTTTGAGGTGCAATTTTTGGAGAAATAAGTTATTTTAAGTTATAAATGTTATATTTTCACTTTGGACCCCCTTGGCCTAGTGTTATAACTTCATGTTGTTTTGAAAAAAGGGGCCTTAAGGGTGGACGCCTCATTTGGAGGTTATTTAATATTTCTAAAGTTAAAATATTGTCTTGAGGAGATGGATGCCACCTTTGGAGGAGGATATTATTTTATTTAAAAAAGACTTATTTCTTCCTTGAGTGGGATGCCAACTTGAAGGAGGGAAAAAGTGAATTTAAAATTTAAATGAATCTAGGAGATTAGGGTGCACTTTCTAGAAGATGTTGGAGAATCACTTCAAAGTCTATAAAAGGAGGCACTTGCTCATTCATTTTTCATCCATGAAGAAATTATAATGAAACTTGCTCATTCATTTTTCATCCATGAAGAAATTATAATGAAATGCTGC
>VDFB02096061.1:24213-88350 GCA_007258455.2 Sequoia sempervirens | reverse complement strand
AAAAAACCAAATACATAATAAAACCAAAACATATTAAAATTATATTCAATGGATAGCTCATTCTGAGGACTACCTGATTCCAGTTGGGTTTGTGAAGATACACCCATTTTCATCCTCAACCCGAGCTCCGAAGTGCCAAAATTCAGTGTCTTTTTTCTGTCTCAGGGGGGATGAGGAATAAGGGGGGTTCGAATGTACCCCTAGGGGTTCGCTCGAACCAGGGTTCATTTGAACCCTGGTTCATTCAAACCCCCTTTTATAAGGGGTTTTGTTGACTTTTTTGGCTAGAAAGCATTAAAAGAGTTCGCCCGAACCAAGGTTCTAGCAAACCCCTAATGGGTTCGGTTGAACCAATAGGTTTGTACGAACCCCTAAAATCAAGTTTTTTTCCATGCATTCATTTTTTGTGAGTTTTCCTTCCTCACTTCAATTGTAAACCACTATTGTGGCTTCACCCAGAATTTCTTCTTCAAAATCCCCCTTCGTCATGTGGTTGATTTACCCATGCACAAGTATCCAAACAAAGATATTTCCCATGGTGACATCTTGTGCCTGTGTAAAAATTTCCTTTGTAATGTCAAATTGACCCCTTCCGCCAGCATGATGGCTACCTATGGATTCTATCCTTTGTCATGGGTTGTTATACTACAAAGTGTAAGGAGTTACCTAGCCAACACCACCTTCCCTTATGATTTTCTTCACACCCAACAAATACGATTCAATCCACCAAAAATTTAAATACCTGGTTCTTGCACTAGGCTATCTTTTCATGTTTACTTTTCAATGTAAATAGCAAAGCCATTCAAAATTAATGAGGTAACTGCCAGATAAACCCATAGTCATGTAGGGTTCATTTGACTTTCATCTAGGGAGAGTCGGTGGTCTTCATTTCCATGTATTTTCCTTCCCTGCCTATTAACCTCGACTCCTGCTTGCTTCTTTCTTAAGGAAATTGATATCTTGAACTTCAACTGCACTAGATCCTTTTTAAAATCATAGACATGTTTTATTTTCCACTGTCTGATTCAAATTTTCACATGGAAAGAACCATTTCCTTCTTTATTTGTATTAGATTTGAAACAAAAATAGTGAAAGAAACTTTCTGCCCTCTTGGGGTAGCCGACACCTACATGAATGCCCATTACCATCTTCAAATATTTGAATTTCCCTAGAAACCTGATTGGTAAGCTGAGCACCCTGAATTCTCACCTTACTTCAATCAAATCTAGCAAATAATATGATTCTGTGATAGAACAGTTTGCAACTAGAGATTCAAATTTCTTCCCCAGCAGAGTCGCCAATCTGTTGGTTATTTATTTAGAACCAAACTTAATCTCACCATTCACCTATGAAATTTCTAGAATCCAATGATAAGTAAATGCAAGGATTAGCCAACAAACAAGTAAGGATTCTTAGGCCCTTACTTCTACACTTTAGGCTCTATGAAACCCAGGAGGGTAATCCCAACAATGTTCACATGATATTCTTGTTCCATTTTATCATAAAAATTAGAACACATAAATAATTCTCATATAGAGGCTCAACTAATAGATCATATCAAAGAAGTTGGCTACTTATTTGAGAATAGTTCATATTTGGAGCCCAAGAAATGTAATGCCTACTATAATTGTAACCCATTTCAAAGAAATTGATTTAATGAATGGTTTGTTACTGAATTAATCAACACAATGCAATATGATTACCTCACTTGAACCAGTACCTCATCCTTGGAAAGGATTCAATACTAATACCCACCTAATTTGACAACAATTTTCACACATGACATTATTTCAAGCTTTGAGAATACTTCTTTACAATATTTTAACATTATATGTCAACCATCACTTCTTACTAGCATTCTATCACTTTATTTAATATAAACCTATAGTTCTATTCAAGCATTTACACCAATTATTTGAATTAATAAGCAAGAATAAAACCATACATTATTTGGAAATCAATAAAGAAAAATAAGATAACCCTTGATTATATTATTTATATTTTCTATGTACACTACATGTAGAAGAGAAAATGGTGTCTAACTTGCACTATTCTATTATATTAAGCTTGTATTACTATTAGAGCTTCATATACACATTAGAATACTTGAACCTAAGAGTTGACACTTAAATGTTTAGTATCCTTTACAATTCTCTCTGTGATCAATTCTAGAGCAACCAAATGACCTCTTTGTAACCGACCCTAAAATCCCATTTATAGACATATGGGAGCGACAAGTATTAGGCTGAATTATAATTACAATCATATTTGTGTTTGATAGTTAATTTCACTTTAATTTTAGAGATTCCCCAATCAGTTACATTTACTCATTGCAAAATGCGGGATAAGAAAAATGAGAAAACACCATGAAGTTCATTGAAGACCATCCATCCTTCCAAAAGGCATTGTTTGTGGTTGCAGTAGCACCAAAATCCCTTGTCCATGTTGATAAAAAAATATTCTCCATCAACACCCGAGGAAAAAATGCATATATTAACCATAAAATGCATATTTTCCATCGAAGCAATGGTTTCCAACACCTCTCCCTCACACTAGCCAAAAAGGTTTCCACATTAGCATCAAAAACCAAAAACCATATACTTATTGAAGGGGATGAGTCCACTATAGTTCCAATGGTGTCATCAAAAACAAAATCATAATAGGGGTGATACTCTAACTCTTCAAATTTAGAATCAACACACCCATTCCACGTTCTTTCCAAAATTGGAGAAGCTACTACTCCTCCATCATCAAAATCCTCATGTGGCACTATAGTGAGAAGGTAATGGCCATACTCTAGGTCAGTATCTCCTTCATCACTTGAAGGGCTATATGAAACCTCTATGGGAGAGTTGTGTCATCCCATATAAGAATCATAAGCCTTGTGGTACTTGTTCTTTTTCTTACCACAAGACTTAGCTAATTTCTTACTAGACTCCTCCTGGTCTTGACCAATAATTGCATTCCTCTGGTGGTAGTTTCTCCTGACACCACCCTTCATAGTTTTACCACGAGCACTCCTCCTACCCTTTGGAATTATAGGAACTCCTAATGTGCCAAGTCAATTTTCAGTGCATTTTCATGGGACTCAAGCAAACTAAGTCTTCTAGACCTTTAGACTAGGTGGGAAGACACACTGGGTTTACTCATTCTCACAAAGAAAATAGTAATAGCCTATGAATTCCCAAGTACAAAGAAACTTCACAAATTTGTAGGATAAAAACACTTCCCAACTACATGCAAATTCTATCAACCCATGTGAATTTCTTAACAAAAATGACCCTTGCAAACCCCAGATAACAAAACCCACAAATCCCACAATAGTATTTCTAGACTATCCAATTGCTATTATAAAAATGTGGACACCAACTTACCTAGGAGGAAGTAACTTTAATGCCTCTGCAACTTTTTTTCCATAGACACTTTACACCATCTTCTTCACAAACTTAAGCTTAATATCTCAACTTTTGATTGCAAATTGTGAAGAAATATATGGCTTCCAACTCCCATTTTAAAAAGACATTTGAGCGTTTCGACCATTAATGATTGGGGAAAGCTTGCGCGAGCGAGCTAACAATCAATCGCTTAATTTTGAATCTCAATTGTTGATCATCCATCAAGATGGATCGACATATAAATAAAATCAAGGTAATTGATTATGAAAAGAAAATTCCATGTGCTTGTTTCCTTTTTCCAATCAGCAAAACCCATGTGGATAGACATCCACTCTGTCTACACGCTTAATCACCCACTTAACATTTAAGAAAGCCTATCGTGTCCAGTTTTCCCGCTAACCCATGGGAATTAATCCACTTCCAACTCATATCAACAGGACGACGTAATATGATGCTCAAGACTTTCAAATATGGTTTTCACACCAAAATTTATCTTTCTTGGAAACCAAAAATGGAAAAATACGTAAGCATGTTGCAGCTGCTACAAATTCTTCTTCTTGACTAGAAATATTTGTAGATCTAAAACTTTCTTCACATCTTCATTAGGTTATTTTGACAGATTTGCCACCTCTCTTCACAATGGATTGAACTTCAAGCAATATGAAGCTCCTTCCAACATGAATTTCCTTTTGATTTCCTTTCAACAACAGAGCACCATAGATTATGAAACTTTTCAAGTCTATCAAGCCAATTTCTTTCTCCAGGTATGAATTCCTTCAATATTTGAACCAAATGGTCAAATCAACAAATAATATGACTCTATGATAGGACAATCTACAACTGGAGATTCAAAGTTCTTCCCTAGCAAAGTCATGATTTGATGGTTCCCAAATCTGCAATCCACTTGAATCCTAAAGGGTTGCTAGGCCTAATGGTCAAAATTAAGGACAGATCTGGGAAACGAATGAGAGATTGAATTAAAACACTTTCTCCAATGCACTCTAGGCTCTGTGAAACTTGAGATGGTGATCCCAACTGTGTATTTATAGATACTTGTGTGACAAAGTACCCAAAAAAATACTAAACAAATAATTCTCCTTCAAATGTTAAATGGACATGCTACCCTAAAGGTTTGGATGACCTTCATGGTACTGCTTGGTTTAAACATGAGATATGCAAAGCATTAAATTTCACACACACGCAAAACAAGATAGATGAGTAAATTTTATTTTAAATTGTAGCGACTCATAAACAATCCCAAGAAACCGCAACATTAAAAGACCAATGCCATATTCCAGGGTGGATTCACCTAAACCATGTAAATTAAAATACATCACAACATTCATTTTTTCATAACTATGCCTATCAGATGATGCATTACACCATTGATACCATAAAATTAACTTGTCATACTTAATAATCCTAGTACGAAGTTGCATAAACCTCTATCTGTGTTAACACAATTTAATTCATTCTTTGAATGAAGGTAATAACACCAAACAAACATTCAAGGAAAAACAAGAAACCAAATACCAGAAACCTTTGATTTCTTATATTCATAATCTATGCAATACATTCTATGGAGACAACCAATTTAGAATATTGTGTCATTTACACACAAATATGACAATACCCTAAATACATTCTCCATTACATGACTTAGAAAACCACAATAACTAAAACCAACACTTTTTAATTAAAAACTAGTTACAAAATACATTTTGCATAAGAGAAAAAAAATGAACAACTTCTACCTCGAATATGAAAAAAAAACCCACTTGAGGAAAATACAGAAACCCTAAAATGGAAATCTCTGTAGACATCTGGCATTATGGGAGTCTTCAAACAAAAAAACTTCATCTGCATCATTAAGTTCCCATTTTTCACTTTGCATTATTTCCCGCCTCTACATTTTCCTTGCATTCACCCCTATTCTGCAACAAAAAATTACCCCTTTGTGAAAAAATTCACTCCATTTACTTTACCCTGCAACTACAAATGTTTTTTTTTTTTGAAGTGAAAGCTTTTACTCCTAGAATAGAAGACCTTTGTTTTATACATTGAATATTTTAATTCACTTTATCAGGATCTACAACCGTTTTTTCCCATGCTTCATATATTTTAATTATTTCACTTGAAAGATTATTTCTTTTAACCATGAAATTTAAAATTCATTTTCTCGAGTTGCATTTTATTGTGCATTTTACATTTAAAATCTTTCTTTTATGGTGAGCACCATAATTATTTGTCAGGCAATATAAAATATTTACCAATGCAGATTATTTCTTTAGATTGAAAAAGTCTTTGGTGCCCAACAATAACTAATTTTACTTTGTTGGTGAAAAATTTCAATGATTTTAGCAGGCATATCACCTTTTAAAGTATTTTCAACTTTATATAAAAAATAACTTCAAACATTACCTTTATTGATTTACCACAAGCTCCATATAGTTATTGATTATTGAGGAAGAGTGCATGGAGCCTCCTCCCTGCTCCCTTGTCGGATGACAATTCATGCTAGTGGGTCCCCCGCGGGCTAGCAGGGGATGATCTGGATTTATCCACGCTGGGCGCACTTGACCGTTGATTGAGCCTTCATATTCCTTTGGAGTTTAGCTACATCTCACACTATGCTGCTTCTCTTTGACCCCTCATGGCCTCAAGCAAATGTATATAGTATCCAACATGCAACTCGATCTCCTTCACATCAAAACTATGTGTACATAAGCTCACCTAACTAGTATTTGGTAGAACACATAGTCCAATCATTAAATCGAACATTGTTTGATGAACCCCATCCACAATAATTTTTTTCTTCGAAGCATTGAATTTGTAAACCTCTGCATTGTACATGTGATTGAAGCAGGCCAAATACATTATAGTTAATACTATTGATTTACAATCTTGCCACAACTCTGCTTCATGACTCCTCGCTTCCATGCCATCAAATGCTGCGTTAGCATTTTACCCCCCAGGCTGGCAAGGAAGGCTATTTTGAAAGGTGTTCAAGCCACATATAACATAATTGGGTTCTAGTGCCAATGTAAAATTTCTTCAAACAATTTTTAATACATTTTCACCACAAGCATCACAATGCCCCTATGCAATGTGCTCGATTTTCCCATGCACAAGTATCTAAACAAAGATGTTACCCACATTAGTATCTTGTGCCTATGTAAAATTTTACTTTGCTATGAGAAATCAACCCCTTCGGCCAACACGATGGCTGCCTATGGCTTCTATCCTTTATCATGGGATGTTATACTACAAAGTGTAAGGAGTTTCCTAGCCAACACTACCTCCCCTTATGATTTTCTTCACCCCCAACAAATGTGATTCAATCCACCAAACATTTAAATACCCCATTCTTGCACTATGCTACCTTTTGGTATTTACTTTTTAGTGTAAATAGCAAACACATTCAAAATTAATAGGGTAACTACCTGATAAACCCATAGTTAGGTAGGGTTCATTTGACTTTAATACAAGAATAGTCGGTGGTCTTCCTTTCCATGTATTTTCCTTCCCTGCCTATTAACCTTGAATCTTGCTTGCTTCTTTCTTAAGGCCATTGATATCTTGAACTTCAGCTACACTAGATCCTTTTTAAAATCATAGACACATTTTATTTTCCACTATATAATTCAAAATTTTCAGAGGGCAAGACCCATTTCATTCTTTATTTGTCTTAGATTTGAAACAAAAATAGTGAAAGTAGCTTTGTGCTCTCAGGGGAGAACCGACCCCTACAGGACTATCTATTACCATCTTCAAATATTTTAATTTCTCTATAAACCTGATAGGTATGATGAGCAACTTGAATTGTCACCTTACTTCAATCAAATCTACTAGACTTTGAATCAAATTTACAATACTTTTCATCTTTAATTCCCTCATATTTGTTTGATTTCCCTATCAGATTATCACTTCCATTTCTCTCCCTTAAATGCACATCCTTTCTCTTTTCAACAAGAACCTTCTCAGCATCACTATTTTTGTAGATTTGTTTGAATTCTCGCATACTTTTTTAAAGATAAGCCAGTCATCTATTTTCAATTCTATGTTGCCAAACATTCATAGAGAATTTGATGAGTTTTTATCCACCTTAAATGTATCCCTAATGAATTATAAATTTAAATGGATCCCATTTTGAGCCTCTTCCCTAGTTGCAAGATGTAAATATGCATCCACGTAATTAGGAAACTTGAACAAATTAGCTTGTTTAAAAATGATTTTCTTTTTCAATACATGTAGCTATTCAAACAACCAAACAAGATTAAACAGTGTTGTGACTTTATCCCATGGTAACTCAAGTGAAACACCATCCTCCATAAGAAACTTGATATTTAGGGCTCATATTGCAAATACACATATGTAGAGAAAATTTGATGAAGCAACAAACATGAATGAGAATAGACAATTTCTCTATCCACTAAATTGTCCAACCCAAGGGAAATGATGGTCAAATATTACCACACAATTATCACATATAGAGCAATGGGAGCAACACAGAGGACAATATACCATGCAAGTTTTACAATAATTGACTTTTACTAGCACCCCATTTACCATTACATCTTTGGTATGCTAAAGTGACAATTGAGAGGTTTTCCCACTAGAATGTTCAGCCAAAAAATTTAGACTTCGAACAAATTATATTTGTTGTTCACCTTCATGTGGTTGTCATTTAATAGCATAATTCTCATAATTCTCTTTGCAAGATTTAGGCATGTGCATTTAAGTTTCATGGGCCTGTAACTCAATCAATACTATCAATTATCATCATGCCCTTCCATATGATTTTGTCTTTCATAATTGTCATTTACTTTATGCATGGGTTTTCACTTTAACTTAATGGATTTGCATGCACTTTGGATAGACCCTTCTATGTCATTGTCATAATAATCATTGTCCTTATCTTTGAAACTTCCACCATATGTGCTTTATGCTCATCTATAACCATAGGACCTTATAGGATCACATTCCTTAACAAAATCACTACTTTTCTAAGCCAAATGGTGCATTCCTCTATATTGATAAAGGTAGGCTTTTCTTGACTAGTATATCTCAAATCCTAGTTAGATTTTGAGGTAATCAGATTTGTTTCACTATGCCATGAAACTTTTTTGCAAGAGGTCTTCAAGACATTAAATCTAAAAGTAATAATGAGTGTATAAACATTGTATCCATAGTTTAGATCACAAATATTGCCTTCACAAGCTTGCTTCCCTAATGAAGATGAAAGTCAAATTCATAGTAATTATTAGGGTTTTCCCCACTTCACGAGTGTTGTTCATAGTTTCATTTTGTAAATGTGACTAACCATTGTCATTTGTTGCTTTCCAGTAAGGGTCTTTATTGACACCTTCTACTCACTACTTCTAGTAGTTTAATTCATTGAAGCTCGCACTACACTTCATAAATTTACACTCCACAACTCTATAATTCACATCACTTGCATCATACTTCTTTCTACACACATCCATCATCAAAACCACACTTATTATACCTGCTTCAACCTTGAAAAAAATATCCAAGGTAGACCACAACACACCTTAATTTGGACCTAAATCCACTAATAAATACCATGCCACACTTACACAAACACTGAAGCTAATCTATAACTAGTGTGAATACCCAAGGTCAGTTGAACCCGTGTAAAAATCATTAAAGACATAAATGCATGCTTCCTCTAATCCAAAGATAACTCACAAACAAAATACATCACTTGAACACAATCTATAATATTCCATAAACACCCTAAAATCCAACAAATTCCTTCATAACAACTTTCACTTGAAGAATGTACATGCCTAGTACACTCAAACAACGTTTCATACATTGTAACTCAGGAAACCACCTTGCAGAGCACCAAACAATGAAAAAATTCAACTAAAGATAGATATGAGCAATATCAGAATACTTTAAAATCCGAAAGACAAAAAATCAAACTACAAAGAAATTTAGAGGAAAACCATTTCTCCCAAACACCACTGTAATACACAATTCACACAGTGGTGAACACAACTTTCTCTGCACAATAATCTAGACCAAAAATAATTGGACATAGCACCTTTGAACACCTCTAACCAACATATCCAAATTGAACAAGCTAATCTTCAACCCAAAAAGAATGCACAACAAAACTAGAACACCACTCTATATGCCATAACACCTCTTTAACATATTGTTTCCTCTTTTATTCAAATTTTATCGAAAACAAATGGAAACCAAACACTAGAGACACCTTCTCATCATTTTCAGTCCTTCATCATCACCACTAAACCAAATGCAACACAACTCAACTATACATCCATAAAAAAAATATTATCAAAGTAACACTAAAGGTTGACACCAGTAACACTTACTAATGACAACATAATGCAACCAATCAAAGAATCACTATAAAATTCCAACAATCTTCCCATAGACCTATTTACATCAGTGACAACACAAAAATAATCTTTTTGACATCAATGACAACACATACTACACATACTTGCAACAAACTCATGAAATTTTCTACTAAATTTAGTGATAGTTTGTCACATAGTTGAAATACAATGGAGGATATTTTGGTAACGGTTCTAATATCATATCGGGAAAGTAAGGGGTCCTCATGCACATTAAAATACATACAATCTATAAAAAGGACCAAGTCCTATTAACCAGGGTGATGACATATATAAAGGTTAATGGGTAGTCAAAGGTCCACATACCTATTAAATAAATTATGGCCATTTATAAAAAATAATTGTAAAAAGTAAATATGTACCTACATATATATGACACCTATTTTACCAAGTAATATTATATTTATATTAATCTATTGAATTGGAATAATAAAGGAGAGTACCTTTTTTTCTTTATATACTTAGTGGAATATTCATGTATGACCATAGTAGGTTAAAAATAAGTCAGGTATATGAAAAACGTTCTCAAAAGATTGTCATTGAGTAGCTTATCTATAATTTTTTAGGAGTTTTGAATGTAATGATAGTCTTAGATTTGACCCAAAGTTTTCCAAAAATATGGCTACCCTCTATAGTTGGAAACCACTATCCATTTTTAAACCTTTGTGCATTTGACCACTAGTATCTAATTGGGATGCAAGAATAGGTAACTATTTCTTGAACACTCTCAATACAATGGTGAGCTTATATTTAATCTACAAATCTATCATAGGCACCTACATTTCAAAGTCGCCATACAAATCCACAATTTAATCTAGTATTTATATCCCACCCTTCTACTTTTGTAGATATAAGTGAAGATCCTAAGTATTTTAACAAAATATAATTTACACTCTAAGATATCCCAAATGAAGAAAAAAAACTCAAATTTCTATGATATTTTTAATATTTGGCTACAAATATAGTTAGCTAAGATCTAGAAGTCTAATGTAAACCATAAATAACTCAAAGGTTTAATATTGTGAGATTAAATTTCATTCTTATCAAGCACCACAATTAGAATATTCAATGTGTATGAAATATGAGAACCATTGGCTATATAGGCCAAGGTGAAATAAATGAAAACATAATTTAATTATTAGTTTTAACCTTATGGCATGATGTACATAAAGTAATCATACCTTAAAAGTGCTCTAAGTAAACTAAAGTGACAATGTGTGAAAATGACATAATACAAGAATTAGTTAAGGAAATAAACCTAATCACTCCAATGCTCCCCTTAAGTGAAAGATAAGGGGAATGAAAAATTAAAAAATCAAATTTTATTCTCATATAATTATTTTTCTATTATATAATCAAGTTGAGCATTCCAAGTAAATACTTTATGAAATATTTATTTCATTACTCATATGCAGATTTGTGTGTTTAGTATATTCAATTTAATTTGGTGATTATATATATTTATTTTAAATATTTTATTAGTACTAGGGTAGTAACAACATCCTATGCTCCTATCTGTGTGAAGGTTAGTACAAAAGAAAATATATCATATTCAAATTTGGGTTCTTGACCTAGAATGCACTTATTCTTTACCTTTTATCACTTTGCCTTTTTTATTTTAATTTAAGTTAATTATAATCATGGTTAAATATTAGAATTTATATTAAGATTTTAATTGATTTAAACTTGTCTCATATTTGTGAACTCACCAACTCTTTTGCTTGCTAACCTTTAACATTGAGTTTAGCACATGAATATTTATATCTATATTTATAACTATATCTATATTAATACTTATTTATTAATTTTTATCTACATATCTATCTATTTATGCACACAAACACAAACACACACACATATATAAACACAATTAAGTTTATAAAATGATTTCTAAGGTAAGTGAACTTAATTGGAAAAAATAATCTATTGAACAAAAAGTAATAAGAGGAAATATTTTACTCTTTTTAAAAATGTATTCCTTTATGGATAATGATTGCAACTAGCCTTTGAGATACTCAATTATAGAAATATCTATCGATATAAACAAATGGGACATTTATCTCCATTCAAGAGAAAATGTGCTTCACGACATCTTCTATAATTGATGTAGGGATGCCATTTGATCCATCCAATGGACTAAGAATTTACATTTTTACCCTATACTTGAAAGAAGCAAAAAACTAATTGTCTTGAATTGGTCTAATTAATCCATTAATAGGGATATTCTTAACTTCGGTATCATGTGAATTAGCAATCAAATTAAAGAACAAAGATTGAATTGAAAAATATAATCACTAAGGTTCTTGTTATATCTTTGGGCACATAAACATAAATTAGAATGAATTACTATAAGGAACATTCTAAGTTTTAAAATATTAAGGAATGATTGAATGGGATAATTAAACGTGTGACTACACCACTAAGGAGGTGAAAATAAGCACTCAATAGAGAAACATTCTAAGTGCATAAAAAAATTCTTTCATAAGGAATCCTCATAATGATGGAGAAGATTATTTAGATCAATAGGTAAATAATAATTTTAATTGAATGATATTATAGATTCTCCATATATTTAGACACATCCTCTAATTTCTATGTTGAAAATGATAGGATTTATCCTCAAACCTTACCTAATATAAAATAATTTTCTATACCTATTCCGAAGGTTTCATTTGGTATCATTAATAAATGTATTTTGTAGGTTTTCATAGGACTAAGTTGTAAGGTTATTTTTTCCTTGATCAACCCCTTGAAACTGAATAATAACCGAAAAATTGGCCAAGTGCCTAAAATGAATATTATTTAATCCTTTTACCAATTAGAATAAAATGTGTCGATATTGATTTCTCCCTATAACGATTGAACACTTGATTGCACTTGATGATAATAGGAAATTAGAATAAATGGATTCTATGTCCTTAGGTACTAGCACCTAGCATCAAATTTTTTAAAACCTGTAATTTAAATTTTAAATTGGAATGAACAAGTTTGTAGTTATGGACTTGTTATGTTAGAAAATGATGGTTAGATATATTTTAAAATAAATAAATGGAGGTAGATGCATAGACAAGTGTAATAATTAGGTGGTTAATATGAAATTATAGGTATATGTGTGTCTGTAAATAAAACGGGTTGGACTATATGTGAAAAGATATTTTAATTTATAAATAGCTAATCAGACTAGTAGAATGACCCCAAATTTACACAATATCATGTTCTTTGTTAGTATGTATGTCTTAAAATATTAGCTGAAAAGAGGCACAAAAATAATAAAGAAATGGCATGAGTATGCAAATGTCACAATCATAATATTATACAATTACATTTTAGTTAAATTATACACATATATATTGACCTAGAGGTGACATTTGAAGAGTTTTATCATTATCAATTTATTTAAAATACTTAATATTTTTTATTTATCAAATAAATAGCTCACCCTAAAAGATAAATAAACTAATAAAATGAGGAAATTGAGTACTATGTGGCTCAATAAAATAAATAATTAAAAAAATTAAATACAACCCCCATTTAAACCATCAACAAAACTATGTGGTTGATTAGCTATAAAACCTAAGAAAACATATTATTTTATATGAAAGTTAATCAAAAGTTAAACTTTATTGTTCCCATAAATTTCATTACAATATATTGTTTTGAAATATATTTATATCCCTCTAAAGGAAGAGATAAGATTGAAATGGAAATTACATATGTTGTCCATTACATTATCATAAATGATATTATTTAGCTATATAATAGTGAAAAGGAAAAATAGTATGTGTGCAAAGGATTTCAACATGATCTTGGAGTACTTTTAGTGCTTTATACGCTCTTGAAGGATATGAATTCCCATATACCTGCATATGTCAAATAATCAAACTATTTTGTTAGTTTTATAACTTGGGAGACTTGAAAAATAAATAAACTAAATTAATTATTAATAAAAAGCAATACCTTCCAAGCATCATGGTAGTTGCCTGTGGATTAGTACCAGGAGAATCCGTATATATTGAAGCATCCACAACCCTTAGATTGTTAACACCATTAACTTGATACCTTTTGTCAACCACCAAACCAGCTTGACAACCTCCATGGTAATGGTTAAATGTCGACAGTGTATCATTGCAGAAATTGGCCAAGGCATCATTTGATAGATTTGTTGGTAATGCCGTTCCAAGAAATTGAAGGTTTTTAGAATGTGACCCATTATTAGTTACTGCAAACTTTTGAATAGAGGATGTCATACTTATATTAACCATTACTTTCACAGCAAGCATACATTTTTGTAAATCAGAAGGGTTTGAATAGTAATTGTAACGAACATAGGGAGTGTCTTCAGGGTTTATACTTCTAAGCCAAAGCTCACCCCTTGATAAGGGAAATGCCACCTTAGTTCGAATAAGACCTAAATATTCTATATTTGTCGCATTACTTTGTTGGTAGCTACTACCCTGGATATAGAGTTGTGAATTGTCTAGAATGCCTGTTACCTGGCTATAAGAAAACTCAAGTGGTATTGGGGATTCTATAGTGACGCCTGTACCTGGATTATCTTGAACTTTTGCCCCTACTAAAGGTAAATCTAAGAGAACAGTAATATTCAATTTTTTAAGCTCTTTTCTTGGACCGATTCCACTTAAGAGGAGAAGTTGAGGGCTACCTATGCTTCCTGCTGACAAAATCACCTCACTCTTGTTTGACAATAGGTTAAGTGATACTTTATAAGGTAAGCCAGTATTATTGCTTGTAAACTCCACTCCACTAGCCTTAAGCTTTCCTGCAATATAGATTCAAATAATATTACACATATACATTGAAAAGAAAGGATTGGAATGAACTAAAGGATCTCTCTTGCTATCTTATTCTCACAGCAAAGCTCTATTGGAATTCTCTCTCAAGCAATTGTCAATACTCCTCTTTCTCAAAATTCTATCATGTATCTAAATATAAGATGGGCACTACAGGCTATTGGGAATGCTCTCTTGACAATCTATCTTACATGATCCTATCTATATGATCTCATCTTTATTTTTTTATTTATATTTGTTATGGGTGTACTCCTCCTTGTAGGGTTTATTTCTATCGCATGTCTTTTTTGTATGCATTTTATCTATCTCGATCCTATCTAGTTGTTTGTGGAGATGAAAATGTTGAAACGAGAGTTTGACTAAGGTAGACTTGTAAACAACTCCTAATACTTTTCTATTCTATTTGTGTGCACTTCAACAATTTTAGTGAGTTGTTTACTTCAAATTTTGGACTTCTATTATCTATTTCATTAGATATGACAACACAATACGTAGACATTTGTGTTGCACACTAGCATCCATGATCGAGAGCTAGTCCTCTTAAAGGTATAACCATTGATTCATGCACTTTTTGTGTACAAGAGGGTTTAATATTGTCAATTAATCTTATAATTAAGTGATTTTGATATTCTCATTATTTAAAACATAGTTTCAATTGTATAAACATTCTTTATTATTTATCTTGTCACAAGAGTAGTGTCTTTTGGGGTAATTGATGACTATGTTTGGTGAACCCAACACAAATGAAATCATGTCCGACCATGTTGTTCAATATTTGAATGATTTTGATATACATTTTTTTGAGAAATCTTTTTATATGTTGGATGATGCCCTAGATGATTTATGTCATGTCCCCTTTTTCTAAAAATAGCAGTGTGGCAACGAAAATTTTATTCCTTCTTGGTGATAATACAATTCCATGTCTAATTTGGACCTATTTTGCTACCCATGCATTAATTACCCTTTAAATCATCATTGATAGACACCTAACACCCATTCTTCCAAATCTCATGGCTTATTTTAGCTAAAAACCCAATGAAATAATCAAAAACATCAAAAATTCTAAAAACCCACCTCAAAAAATATAGGGTGAGACTTATTCCCCACCTTGGGCGAATGAGTCCCATTTGGGGCTTTTTTAGGGTTTGAGTGGGAAAATCACCTTTTTAATTCAATTTTTTGGTTGATGTCAGCTTTTGAGATATGAATAATGGTAAAATAGGTATTAATGCCTATAAAAGCAAGCTTCTAAGTCATTTTTTCATCTAAGAAAACATTTTCAAGAGAAATTTCAAGATCCAAGCATTCAAACTCTTTAAGAATTCTTTCACAAGAGTATTCAAGTTTCAAAAGGAAGCAAAGTTGAAGTCTTCGAGCAGAATTAAAGTGTATTTGTAGGTGTTCAAGTTCACTTTCATTCAAGATCTAGCATTTTGAAGGGTTGACCAAGGTTGTCGATGGTGAATCATGCTAGATTCTAGGTTGGGGAGATGCAACTAGCCATCAAGCCAAGCCTAATGACTTATTTCCTAAGTGATTCCATCCTCCATTATCACTCTACATTCAACGTAAGGAAGGTACAAGAATCATTGAGGCTCATTTGGGTGATTGGAAATCTCCGAAAGTGATTCATTCATCATAATATTTCATTCATTCATCTCATTCTTACACATTGGAATATGGTTGCATTGCATTTTAGATTTCCTAATATTAGGCACACTTAAGGTTAGGGTTTATATTCCTTTGTACATGCATATTTCATTATTTTTATCAAGGTTTAATTACCAAACTATGGGTTTGACCGAGGAAACCCCCCATAAGAAAATCAAGTCTATATTCTATTTTGTAGGTCTTTTTGTAGATTTAGATCCAAAAAACAATTTGGAAGAAACAAGCAAGTGTTGAAGTGCATATCTAAACTTTGAATTCCCAAAAAGGTAGAACTAGACTAATTCGCCAAAATTAGGGAATGAGTCCCACTACAAGTGATTTTTAGGATTTTTGCAGATTCAGATACCCTTTTCCATAAACCTATTCCTATGCAGAAACCCTTATTAGGGACCGATTCACCCAGATTGAGGTCCTACTAGGTCAAACTTTCTAATTTTTGTGTGTTCCAGAGTTCATTCAAGTCTACTTTAGATTCCCAAGTGTACACATTCCATCATATAACTTGTTATTCTATTTTATTTGCATTTCTTGGTCATTTAGTGAAGCATTGCATCATATTAGGGTCAGGTATTTCATCGTGCACTTCATTTGTCTTTCCAAGACCTAGCTTGGTGGTGAACCCCTCATTAGTTTACAATTAGCCCCTAGGACAACCCTATTGTAGGATCTCTTTCTCCTTTGCATTGAGATCTCTAGGGTTATCCTTGAATGAAATTAGAAAGTGGGTGTATTCTATGTCATAAACCATGGAATAGCATCTCTCTCCCCATTTTTTTCTTTTTTTTGTTAACTGAAAGGTATCCCCGCGACTCAGCCCAGCGCACCTAACTCGCCTTGCCTTGGGCTTACAAATTGCCAAGTTGGGGTCAAGAAGGGGCGTGTTGAGGTGAGACTAATCCTTTGGGGATGCGTGCAACCACTCGCAAGCCACGCACATCAAGTGAGGTTGAACCTCAAAATCAAACCCAAGACCTCTGGGAGTAAACCTGAGACTGAAGCCTCCTCTGCTATCCATGCAAGCTTTCGGACCAAGCCCATCTCTCCATTTTTCATTTTTTTCATTTTGGTGAACTTGCATTTATAACATTATAATTCTAATTTGGAGTGCATCATCATTCTAGATCTCACTTGCATTAACATTACATTAAGATTTGCACTAGTTAATTGAAATTCTAGGGTTTCTAATTTTGCATTAGTGAAAGCGCATATAGCTTGAATTTTTGTATCCTAAATTAGTTTAAATCATATAAAATCTACATTTTCACTTACGTTATAGATCATACAATATAAAAATCACAAAAATCAATTGAAAATTTGTGAAAATCTAAAAAAAATCCGCACTAGGACTCATACGCCCCTCTGGATGAATCAGTCCCAGTGAAGATTTTGAACTACATTTTACAGAGTTAAATTCCTTGTTTGTGAGCTTTTTTTGTTGTTAAAATCTTTTTGTTTTAGTTTGCATACTTTTTGTTACATTCAAATCATTAGAAGTAGTATAATTTATATTCATTGCTATTGTGGATAGAATTAGATTCTTGCACTTTTCATTTTCAACATTAGTTAATAGTTCAATTAGATTAGATTATATTTGGCATCTATTAGAAAACAAAACCAAAAACAAGAGCAAATAGAAAATTCGCTTGGAGAAAGTATATAGATATTTGACTATGTCAAATCTCTTTTTCCAAGTTAACCTAACCCTCAAGCCTTTTAGTAGTGATGACTTTGACATGTTAGATGAAGCCCTTGAGGATTTCATCTCACAAAGTCGACAAGCCAGAAACAAGAGATATTAATGTGATTCAACCTCAACTTATCCTTTACCCACCTTTGCACAAACCTCGAACTCAAAACAAACATGTTTACACTCTTGAGCCACATAAAAAAAATGTTTGCAACAATCAAATAATAATACCATTGCTCATACATACAATACTCGAAACAATCAGCAACTGAAAAAACCAACTCTGACAACCTTACCTTTTCCTAATCCCATATTTCCCAGTGCTCCTCATTTTCCTTCACATAGTGGGAAGGAGTATGATCTTGAAAAACTGAAGAATACTCTGAAAAACTATTTCCCTATGGGACTTAATTCAAATCTCTCCTAATCATCACACCATGCTTCAAATCTCCTTACCAAAAGTTTTGATCCCTCCTAATATAAATGAAAATTATGTGGTAGGTCTAATACAAGGAATGAATACAATTAATGTAGACATTAGCTTTCATCAACATGAGCTCCCTCCCTTGGAGATGAGAAAGAGACATGATGCCTTTATGATAATTTCCCAATTCAATAGAACGAGATTAAAAATAACCCTTATTGATAATGGCTCAGCCTCTAATGTGTGTAGTGTGAACCTTTTAAATAGATTGGGTGTGGATAAATCAAAAATTGAACTTGACTCTATATTGATTCAAGTATTTGACAATGTAGGAGAGCAACCGCTCGGTGTGATTAATTTTTTTATTACAATCCGAAAGGCTACCTTAAAAACTCCTATTCATGTTATGCCTCATGACCTTTCATACAATCTTCTTTTAGGAAGACCTTGGATTCATGAGATGCATGTAGTAGCTTCAAATCTTCATCGTATCATGAAGTATGCCTATAACAACAAGGTATACCAAATTGAAGTAGACCCCGAGCCTAAAAGGTGCTTACAAGTTGAAAAAGGAAAGAAAAGTCCTCCAAGCACATTAATTCTAGCATCAAACATAGAACATATTGAAGAGGAAAATAAAGAGATGGAAAAGGTGTCAAAATTATTGGATGATGATTGGGGTTCCTTATAATTCACACCCTCATTCATGGGAGAGTACATAATCATAAATAAAGAAGATGAAAAGCAAGAAAAACTAATGGTAATGCCAACATAGAACTTGGAAGATAATTCACAAGCATCTACCTCATCCACTCTAGAAGAAGACACAAGTTATACAACAAACATTGATGAGATAGATTATCAACAACTACCAAACCCGAAAGAAATGGAAAGACTTTATGGAAAAGACTATGAGTTCATGAAACAATTTGGTTATGGTGGAAAAGGATTTGGTAAGAAAGAATAGGTATTTGTGTTCCTATAGAACATAATATGTAAGAGACAAAAAGTGGTTTGGGATATTTCCATTCTAAGACTATGCAAGCAATGAAAAGACCCTCGCTAAATATCAACACCATCATGTGTAATCCTAAAACAACTCTCACCTTGAAGCATCCAAAATTGATTAATACAACTAGTGAAGCATCATTGGAGTATTTCAAAGATAATGAAGCCTTGAAAGAAATGCTAGGAGTTTATGATAAAACATCTACTCTCCTTAAAATGAAACAACTTTCATGTGCTATGATTATTACCAAGAAAAATATGGAGAAGAAGAAAGTAGTGAAGTTGACATGAACAAAGAAGAATACAACCCTGAATTTCTGAAACAAAATGTGCTTCCTTTAGGAGATAGACATATAGATGGATATTAACAATGAATACAAGGTGATTGAGATAGGAAAGTTCCTCGATGATGAAGAACAAGAAGACCATGCAACTTTACTTCATGAATTTCTCTAACACTCAAGAGGTTATATCTTAAACCCTTGACATAAAGAACACCATCTGTATTATTCTTGCAATCAAAACTGATTGAACCTTTTCCACATATCCAAGTATATGTATCATCACCAAACCTTACTAGACCTCCTTCATATTTCTCAATTTTAAAAAAATTACTTTTGTCACTACTTATATGATTTGAGCATCTATTGTTAATGATCTAGTAGTTCTTCTCCTCTTTAGCATGAAAAACAGTCACCATATTTCCTTTAGTATTATCACCTACTTCTAAAGAAATTTCCTTCATACATATCTTAGAGTTAGCAAAATTAGTTCCATATTTTATACCCATGAATAGTCATTCACTATCCTCATCATCAACATAATCAAATTCATCATCAAATATACTAACATCTTCTCTAACGTAATAACTTTTCATAATTGTTTTACCTTCGTTCTCCCTATTTTGGTCATTCAAAGCTTTTTTTGGAAATCTTGAAGTATAATGAACTATCTTACCACAACTAAAACATTTCAACAAAATATTACCTCTGTACTTACTAGTACCATTTTTCATTCTCCTTATAAATTTTTCTTCCACATCATCAAGATCCTCTTGATCTGACACCTTAGTCTTCTTTGATTTTCCTACCTTAAAAGGAGTCTTAATTTAAATTGCATTACTTGGACCAAATTCTCTCATTTCAAAATTAGATAAAGCACCATAGAACTAATTTCTAGAATATTTTCTTAAATCTTAAATTTCCTTAATAGTATAAACTTTATGACTATAATATTTGGGAAGATTTATCAGTACCTTCTTTATCACTTCTTCTTCTTTAAGCTTTCCACCAAGACCTTTAATGGAGTTGACAACTTCATCCACCTTCTGTACGTAGCTTGTAATGTTTTCATCTTTAAACGTCTGTAGGTTCTCAAATATGATTTTTAGATTTAGCATCTTAGCTTGCTTGACCTTATCATTTCCTTCATAAATACTTTCCAACCTTGTCCAAATATCTCTAGCAGATCTCAAATTCATAACTTTCACAAGTTTGGTGTTAGAAAGTCCACTTAAAAGAGCATACCTTGCTTTAAAATTATTCTCATAGGCTTTGATCTCGTCATCAGAAATCGAACCACTAGTAGGTGTAGTATATATAGTCTCAACAAAGTTCCAAACCCCAAATCTAAGTGATACCTGGAAACCTTCCATCCTTGTCTTCCTAAATGCATAGTATGATATGTGAAAAAAAGGAGCATCTCTCTTGTGTACTATGCCATATCTACCTCAAGTTGTTAAGCTTTCTCCAAGGAACCTTTCTCTAATACCAATTGTTGAATGCACAAGACAACTAAGATGGGGGTGAATCATTTTTACATTAAAACTTCAAAATCCTCATTAACTTTCAACTCCAAATCAACTCAATTAACCTGTTGGTTCCCAAATATGCAATCCACTTGAATCCTAAGAGGCTACAAGGCCTAATGATCATATTTAAGGAGATATTTGGCCAACAAATGACAGATTGAATTAAAACACTTTCACACCTGCACTTTGGGCTCTGTGAAACCCATGAGGGTGATTCAAAACCCTCATTAACTTTCAAATCCAAATCAAATCAATTAACCTATTGGTTCCCAAATCTTAAATCCACTTGAATCCTAAAAGGCTACAAGGCCAAATGATCATATTTAAGGAGAGATTTGGCCAACAAATGAGAGATTGAATGAAAACCCTTTCTCACATGCAGTTTGCGCTGTGTGAAACCCATGAGGGTGATCCTGGCAATAGTGTATTTATAGATAATTATGTGCAAAAGTACCCAAAACATTGCTAAATAGATAATTCTCCTTCAAATTATAAATAGAAATGCTACCCTAAAGGTTTGGTTGAACTTCATGGTATTTCCTAGTTTAAACATGAGAGATGTAAAGCATTAAATTCCATGCACACCTACAACAAGATAGATGAGTAAAATTGATTTTAAATTATAGCTACTCACAAACTATCCAAGAAAATACAACATTAAAAGACTAGTGCCATATTCCAGGGTGGAGTCACCTAAACCATGTAAATTAAAATACATCACAACATTCATTCTATCATAACTATTCCTATGAGATGATGCATTGCACCGTTGATACTAGAAAGCTAACTAGTCATACTTAATAATCCCAGTACACAGTTGCATAAACCTCTATCTTTGTTAACACAACTTAATTCATTCTTTGAATGAAGGTAATAACACCAAACAAACAATGAAGGAAAAAGAAGAAGACAAATACCAAGAATCTTTGATTTCTTATATTCATAATCTATGCAATACTTTTTGTGGAGACAACCAGTTCAAATATTATGTCATTAACACACAAATATGACAATTCCCTAAATACATTCTCCATTACATGACTCAAAAAAGGGGCAATAATCGAAACCAACATTTCTCGTGAGACCAAAATAGTGAACAACTTCTACCTCGACTATGAAATAGAAAACCCACTAAAGGAAAATATAAAAACCCTAAAATGGAAATCTCTGTAGACATCTGGCATTATGTGAGTCTTCAGATCAAAAAAATTCATCTCCATCATTAAATGACAATTTAGCACTTTGCATTATTTCTCATCTCTACATTTTTCTTGCATTCACCCCTATTCTACAATAGAAATTTACCCCTTTGTGAAAAACTTCCCTCCATTCATTTTACCCTATAGTTTCAAATGTTTTTTTTTTTCACGTGAAAGCTTTTACTCCTAGCAAAGAAGATCTTTGTTTTATATAGTGAATATTTTAATTCACTTTATCGAGCTCTACAACCATTTTTTCCCGTGCTTCATATATTTTAATTATTTCACTTGAAAGCTTATTGCTTTTACCCATGAAATTTAAAACTCTTTTTCTCAGGCTACATCTTATTGTGGATTTTACATTTAAAATCTTGCTTTTATGGTGAGGACCTTAATTATTTCTCAAGAAATATAAAATATTTAACCATGCAGATTATTTCTTCACATTGAAAAAGTCTTTGGTTCCTAACACTAACTAATTTTACTTTGTTGGTGAAGAATTTTAAAGCTTTTATTAGGCATCTCACCTTTTAAAGTATTTTTAACTTTCCATAAAAAATAACTTCAAACATTACCTTTATTGATTTACCACAGGCTCCATAAAGTTATCAATTGAGTATTGAGGAAGACTACATGGAGCCTCCCCACTCCCCTCTAGATGGCACTTCATACTAGTGGGTCCCCTGCAAGCTAGCGGGGGATGGTATGGATTTGTCCATGCTAGGAGAACTTGATCATTGATCGAGCCTTCCTCTTCCATTGGTGTTTCTGCTGCATCTCACACTATGTTGCTTCTGTTTGAACCCTCATAGCCTCAAGAAAATATATATAGTAGCCAATTTGCAACTTGATCTCCTTCACATTAAAGCTATGTGTACATATGCTTTCCCAACTAGTATTTGGTAGAGCACATAGTGAACTCATTAAATTGAGCATTGGTTGAAGAATACCATCCGCAATACATTTTTTATTTTGAAGCATTGAAGTTTCAAACCTCTACACTGTACATGTGATTGGAGGGAGCCAAATACATTGTACTTAATACTAGATTGATTTAGAATCTTGTCGCAGCTCTGCTACATGACTCGCCGCTTCCCTGCCATCAAATGTTGATGTCAGCATTTGCTCCCATGGGCTGGCAGGGAAGGCCTATTTTGAAAGGTGTTCAAGCCACATTTAATAGAATTGGGTTCTAGTGCCAAAGTAGAATTTCTTCATCAAAATCCCCCTACGTCATGTGCTTGATTTACCCATGCACAAGTATCCAAACAAAGATATTTCCCATGGCTACATCTTGTGCCTGTGTAAAAATTTCCTTTGTAATGTCAAATTGACCCCTTCCATTAGCATGATGGCTACCTATGGCTTCTATCCTTTGTCATGGGTTGTTATACTACAAAGTGTAAGGAGTTACCTAGCCAACACCACCTTCCCTTATGATTTTCTTCACACCCAACAAATACGATTCAATCCACCAAAAATTTAAATACCTGGTTCTTGCACTAGGCTATCTTTTCATGTTTACTTTTCAATGTAAATAGCAAATCCATTCAAAATTAATGAGGTAACTTCCTGATAAAGCCATAGTCATGTAGGTTTCATTTGACTTTCATCTAGGGAGAGTCGGTGATCTTCCCTTCCATGTATTTTCCTTCCCTGCCTATTAACCTCGAGTCCTGCTTGCTTCTTTCTTAAGGAAATTGATATCTTGAACTTCAACTACACTAGATCCTTTTTAAAATCACAGACATGTTTTATTTTCCACTTTTTGATTCAAATTTTCATATGGAAAGAACCATTTCATTTTTTATTTGTATCAGATTTGAAACAAAAACAGTGAAAGAAACTTTCTTCCCTCTAGGGATAGCCGACACCTACATGAATGTCCATTACCATCTTCAAATATTTGAATTTCCCTAGAAACCTGATTAGTAAGCTGAGCACCCCGAATTGTCACCTTACTTCAATCAAATCTATCAAACTTTGAATCATCTCTACAATACTTTTCATCTTTAATTCCCTCATATTTCTCAATTTTCCCTATCAAATTATCACTTCCATTTATATCCCTTAAATGCACATCCTTTCTCTTTTCAACAAGAACCTTCTCAGCATCACTATTTTCTATAGATTTTTTTGAATTCTCACTTACATTTTTATAGATAAACCAGTCATCTGTTTTGAGTTCCATGTTGCCAAACATTCATAAAGCATTTGATGAGCTTTTATCCACCTTGAATGTATCCCCAATGAATTATAAATTTAAATGGATACCATTTCAAGCCTCTACCCTGGCTACAAGATGTAAATATGCATCCACATAATTAGGAAACCTGAACAAATTAGTTTGGATCAAAATCATTTTATTTTTTAGTACATGTATCTATTCAAACAAGCAAACAAGATTAAACACTTTTGTGACTTTATCCCATGGTAACTCAAGTGAAACACCACCCTCCATAAGAAACCTGATATTCAATGTTGATATTGCAAATGCACATATGCAGAGAAAAGTTGTTGAAGCAACAAACATGAAGGAGAATAGAAAATTTCTCTATCCAATGCATTGTCCAACCTAAGGGAAATGAGGGTCAAATATTACCACATAGTTATCACATATAGAGCAAGGGGAGTAGCATGAAGGATGATATACCATGCAAGTTTTACAATAATTGAATTTTACCAACACCCCATTTAGCATTACATATTTGGTTTTCTAAAATGAAAACCGAGAGGTTTTCCCACTAGAATGTTCACCCAAAGCTTACAGGCCTTCAAAAAAATCATCTGTGTTGTTCACCTTCATGTGGATTTCATTTAATAGCATAATCCTCATAATTCTCTCTACAAGATTTAGGCATGGGAATTTAAGTTTCATGCTAATATAACTCAATCAATACTGTCAATTATCATCATGCCCTTCCATCTAATTTTGTCTTTCATAATTTTCATGTACTTTATGCATTGGTTTTTACTTTAACTTAATGGCTTTGCATGCACATGCATGCACTATGGACAGACCCTTCTATGTCATTATCACAATAATCATTGTTCTTATCTGTGAAACTTCTACTATATGTTTGTTATGCTCATGTATAACAATAACACCTTATAGGATCTCATTCCTTAACAAAATCACTACTTTCTTGAGCCAAATGGTGCATTCCTCTATATTGATAAAGGTAGGATTTTCTCAATTGGTATATATCAAATCCTAGTTATATTTTGAGGTAATCATATTTATTTAACTATGCAATGAAACAATTTTTCAAGAGGTATTCAAGACATTAAAGTTGAAAGTAACAATGAGTATATAAACATTGTATCCATAGTTTAGATCACAAATGTTTCCTTCACTAGCTTGCTGCCCCAATGAAGATGAAAGTCAACTTCATGTTAACTATTAAGGTTGTCCTCACTTCCTGAGTGTTGTTCATGGTCTCATTTTGTAAATGTGACTAACCATTGGCATTTTCTTCTTTCCAATAAGGGTCTTTATTGACTGATTTGCAATTTTTGAGAGCTCCATTACTAGCTCTTTCTGGGGATGTTTTTTCCTTAGTGAACAAAGTGATATCTAAGAATCTTCTAGAAGAGAAGAATGAGTGCTAGATCCATTACACAACAAATTTATTTTAATTTCAATTTTAACATCACTCGGTGGCCCTAGGCCACCAAATGGAAAAGGGAAGTCAAATCTTACCCTTATCAAACACCAATCTATTAAAGGAGTTGATCTCCCTCAATCCATACTTGCCTCTACCATACCGCTACAAAAATTATAGATCCCTTCTTACAACCATAAATATGTGGTTACCACTGAAATCTTCCTGATTACAAACATTGCCACTAACATATCTCATAATTTTTATGAGCATAACATTGCTAATGTAATCTTTTTCATTCTGCATTGTATAACTAGGCATAAACTAAAAATTTTCATCATCACATGAAACATATTCATATTGAAAATAATATTCCTTGCTCTTCATCTTATTGGCATGCTCTATCAAAATACCTCCCAACTAAATTGGAAACTGAAAGTGTTCATAATATTCCTAGTTGGCATCATGATACTCAACCTTACTTGCAACTTCTATGTCAAATGTAAAACATTCATAGGAAATTCCCTTGACAAAATCATCAATGTGTTGCTTTGTTTGCTTAAGGCCACATTCTAACCCTATGTCAGATGCATAATCAGAGTTCTCAGCATAGAATTTATTATCTCTACACCAACAAGGATCATCATTTCTATTAACTGATGAAGATGGAGGCTCATCAAATAAGGAGTTTTCCATTCATTCATTGTTGTCATAAAATCTTATGCCTCCTTAGCATGAAGGTCTAAATCTTTCATATCATCATTGTATTCAAAATCATTACAATCGCTAGAAGAGCATATAGATAGATTTTCAACTTCATTGTCATCATCAATAGTTAACATCTTTGACTCACATTTTGAAAACTCTTTACAGGAAGAAAGTTGTTCCTTCTCAAGAAAAAATGCATTACCATCATTATCAACATATTTCTTATTTGAAGCAAAGGATTCTATCTCTAATTCATGATGATAATCATAATCAAAAGAGGAATGATCATACTCAATGCCATCATAGTTACTATAGCAAGGGGACTCATCAATACTGAAACGTTGTTTAGGCTCTTCAAATTGATTGAATAGTCTTATGTCTTCCATAAGACTATAGGTACTAGAATCTTCAAAAGAATCAAAACCTGGGAGGATACCAAACCTGTATTTAGGCTCCTACTCTTTAGATTGGTTATTTACACACACTACTTCAACATCACCAATCACATGGGTTGATTCACCATGTTGAATACTTGGGCCCATTTCTATTCCCTAATTACTAGAGTTGCAACAAGGGATAACTTCACATACCTCCTTCTATTATCTAGACCACATGCATTTGAAAAATGATGAATATAATAATTATCTACATAACCAATGAACTTACCACACATTTCATTTTCTTCACCGAGGTATGTATTTTCAACCTTTTCTCTACTCTCTTCTTCTTCATGTGATATATCACTACTTGACTCATATGGAGCAACAAAATCATTATCATTATAGATTGAAAACATAATAGTTTTTTCATGATCATCTCTAATCTTTTCAAAAAGAAAAATGCATTCACACACTTGCTCAAGCCTAACATGCTTCAACTCCTTTGGAAGAGTACTCAAACCTGATTCATAAGATTCATCAAATAAATCAATGCATACTGAATTTTTCAGGTCTATGACACCCAGGAATTGTAGATAGAGTATCCATAAATATTTCATAGAGATCATATGATGATTCTCCTTCATTTCTCCTTATGTAAAAGAGGGCTTGAACAAAGAACATAGGATCACAAATGCATGCAACTTCTTGACAATTTGTTTGGGGCTCTATGTGATCAACATTATGGAATGATGTATAAGCTGAAACAATAGGGGTGTAAGTGCTCTGACATTCATTTTTTTATTTCTGACTTACACCTTTTATCAAAATTTGGTACCTCATGGCAGCAAACACTTGTAGACAAATAACCCTTGTGCATTCCATATTTCTAGTTGTTTTCAATGTTCATGGCTATATCATAGGCTTGATGCAAGGTTGTAGGATCATTTCTTCTCACCCAGTAACTCTTATTCCTATCAAAAGATCCCAGGTAAACAACCAAACTTATTGAATCATTTGGTCTCACAGCTTCAAGAATATCCCTCAATTCTTTTTTAAATCTCAGATTAAATGTTGGAACTAGCTCATCCTCATAAGAGAATTCATAATCCTAAAAAAATAAATCAATTTTTTTGTCATTATGATCTTCATCACAAGAAGATCCATCATTGCATAAACTATGCTCATAATTTTTAGACTAAATGCTTAAATTTTCATTTTTAATATCTTGACCCCTGATTTGCAATGAAATATCAACAACACTTGCATAACAATCACTGATCAAATCATGACATGGAATGAAATATTTCATCTCTTTTACTTCTTCGTTATCCAAGAAATTACAAGGAGAAAATTTATGCACATCTATTTTGTCACCATACTGTGTATCTTCATCTTCATCCCTGGGTATGTGCAGGATCATCATGGAAAAAAATAGGCCCTTAAGTGGCAAAAAAATTAGAAAAATCAGAGTTAGGAAACTTGACATAAAAAATTGAATAAGTTATCTATATAATTTCAAAAATATGTAAGAATAGAATCTGTAGTAAATTGAATGTAGCTTCTAAGCTACTAGGTTTTTTTTTTTTCTAAATCTGTTTGGTGAAAATTTGAAATTTCAATGTAGTAGTTCTTAAAATACCGTTTGAAAGCTATAGATGTTTTTCAATCATCCTATCAATTAGGACTTTTGTTGTAATTCAAATAGAAAATGAATAATTATTATTTATTAAATTCAAAGTAAATCATAATTCATATTGGTGGAAAGCTGAGAATCTCCTTTAAAAACCCTTTTCATTTCATTAATTTTGGGTAAAAAACAAATCATCAGCCACTGTAGACATGCAAATTTTGCATTATGAATAGTCATCCGCTCATTGAATAAATCAAACGCAGCAAATCCATTTGCTAGGAAAATCCGGTCTTTAGTCCTAAGGTTATGCATTTAAATAAATCAAAGGATCACATCATCCTTTAATTAAATAAATCAAACTTTATTTAATTAAAATCTCAAAAGTCATTTCCATCCTTTTTTGATTTAAATAAATCAAATATTTAAGTCCTAAAAGTCAAAATCATCTAAGCACCATTAAACATCCTAATCATCATTAATTTAATCTAACCATGATTAAATGCTAAATCTTACCCACTTGTATTTTCTAGATTATGCCACTTGCACAAATAAATCAATTTATTGATTTATTAAAATCATCATTTTCACTCAACATGGCATTTATGGGGAATATTCCCTCAAATTTGAAAAATATGACAAGTTGATGTGTCCCTCCAACTTTGCATTTATTTCTCATTTTCTTGTGCCCCTCTCAAAATTTATGGCACAAATTTGAATTTGAAATTTCCCCCCTCTTGAGCACATTTCCCAAATCTTGCACATGCATCAACCACTCACATGATGACAAGTGGCCTTCTTTCATTGGTCCAATCTTAGTCCCACATCCTCCATGTTTGGCACTCTTAGCATTTGAAAATCTTTAAATAGAGGCTTCATCCTCAAGCAAATCCTCCACAACTCCAAAATCTCTTGCATAGTCACTCTCCTTGAGAATTGATTTTTCCCACATCATCTTCATATCACATTCATAGCAATTTCATCACTAGCTTATTTATCAAGGATTGGGAAAGGGGTATTTTCAACAATAGCACCAATCCACTATGAAATAAAGTTTTGATTATGTTTTATATGCTTACATTTCATTATCTTTGTTTTATCTAGTTTGCATATTTTGTCATAGTCAAGT
The DNA here is from genome assembly GCA_007258455.2 of Sequoia sempervirens. Classification (NCBI taxonomy): domain Eukaryota; kingdom Viridiplantae; phylum Streptophyta; class Pinopsida; order Cupressales; family Cupressaceae; genus Sequoia; species Sequoia sempervirens. The sequence continues at coordinate 58,483 of VDFB02096061.1, read as the reverse complement.
ATTTCATAGGGAGGTTAAATCTAATGTTTTTCAAGAGACTAACATGATGATATTATGTTAAGATTGTTAACCATTTGCAGATTTGACATACGCAGCCACATACCCTACAAATATGCATTACATCGCCACTTTTTGGCCCATCATGATCCTGCACGTACCCCCCTGTCGTATTTATCTGCATATGTGCTACTTGTGAGCTGATTACAATCAATATTCTTATCCAGGAAAAATAGGTCTTCATTTTCTAATATACTCTTTTCAATTATGTGCATCATGCTCTAATTTCTCTCAATAGGACAACTGCTATCTTCATTTTGAGACACCAATTTTTTTTCATAATTACATTTGGATCCTTCGACAATCTTTATCAAACCAAGTACTTGTTCAAAACTATGAGGCATCAGTTCCTTTGGAAAGGTACTCAACCCTGACTCATAGATTTCACAAAACTGATTAATGCACATTGAATGCTTAGGTTTGAATTTTTTGCAGACCTCCAACAAGGAATCCAAAAACCTTGAGAACAAATAATATGGTGATTCTCCCTTGTGCCTCTTCAAGTTAGACAATTCTTGAACAAAAGACATCTTATCAAAATTTCTCAAATTTTGTTGATGTTCAACTTGGAGTTCACTAGGATTTGTATCATGTAATGATAGACTGATTGTAACAATAGAAGCACTATCATCTTGAAAATCATTTCTATTGTATGATCCATAAATTCCATTTGCATGAGGTGTGCTAGGATAACCAAAACTTGCATCCATGTATCATTTCATCATTGAATATTTTGGGTTTTTTTCAATATCCATTGCAATTTGATATGCATGATGTAATGTTGTAGGATCTTTATCTCTTAATAGATAGCTCATTTCTTCATCAAATACCCCCAAGTATACAACCAAACACACTGCATCATTTGGTCTCATATTTTTAGCAATATCACCTAATGTCTTTGAAAAATTGAGATTGAAATTTGGGACTAACTCATCTTCTTCTTTCTAGGTGTTCATAAGTTTGTCTCACTAAACTTGGATTAATTTTTCACTAAAATTTTCTATGAATGCTGCGATTAACTCATTCCATGAAGAGATAGAACACACTGGAAAATATAAAACTAATCTTTGGCATCTTCCTTCATAGATTGAACAAAGAACTTCATAGATTGAACAAATAACTTCATAGATAGAACAAAAAATGTGATACCATTTGAAAGCTATAGATGTTTTTCAATCAGCCTATCAATCAACACTTTAGTCGTAATTCAAATAGAAAATGAATAATAATTATTTATTAAATTCAAAGTAAAGCATAATTTATATTGGCGAAAAGCTGAGAATCTCCTTTAAAAACCCCTTTCATTTCATTAATTTTGGGTAAAAGAAATGTCGTCAGCCACATACCATACAAATACCCATCATATTGCCACTTTTTGGAACATCACAATCCTGCACATACCCATATGTTGATTATGAGCTTTTCCCTTTGAAATTTGGAAAATGTTCCCTAACTTTACTAGGAATAACATTTGGAAACCCCAAAATACCACTAAAATTTATGGCTTTATATCTTTCAATGGAGAAAATTATTTGATGACATGACAGGGGCTGCACACTTTGCATGTTTACATTTGACACCCCATAGGGATATATAGGTGGATGATACATTTTTTTACACCTCTTTCAAACTTCAAATATCAAATCTACATTTGATCATTTACCGCCCTATTTCTTGCTTTCATCATGTCCTCAAAATACCACAATGCATAACTCAAATGCATCTACACCTAGGATCTATATAGTGGACATATTTAAACAAAAAGCATAGTTCTCCAACATAATATAGAGGCTATAAATTATAACTCAGAAGTATGTAGAATAATCAAGTCTACTATTCCCTTTCTTAGTGCTTAGTTTCACTCAATAGGGAACCAAAATTTTTGAAGACTTTCAAATATGGTTTTCACACACAAATTTATCCTTCTTGAAAACTAAAAAGTGAAAAATACCTGGATATGATGCAGCTACTACAAATTCTTCTTCCTGACTAGAAATCTTTGTAGATCTAAAAATTTCTTGAAAACTAAAAAGTGAAAAATACCTGGATATGTTGCAGCTACTACCACCTCTCTTCACAAAGGACTAAAATTCAAGCAATATGAAGCTCCAACAAAGATGAATTTCCTTCTAAGTTCCTTTCACCAGTAGAGCACCATAGATTATGAAACTTTTCAAGTGTACTACAACAATTTCTTTCTCCAAGTATGAATTCCTTCAATATTTGAACCAAATGCTCATATCGGTATAATATGTTGCAGCTACTACAAATTCTTCTTCCTGACTTGAAATCTTTGTAGATCCAAAACTTTCTTCACATGTTCATCAGGTTCTTTTGACAGAGTCACCACCTCTCTTCACAAAGGACTGAACTTCAAGCAATATGAAGTTCCTTCAAAGATGAATTTCCTTCTGAGTTCCTTTCACCTGTAGAGCACCACGAATTATGAAACTTTTCAAGTCTACTACAACAATTTCTTTCTCCAAGTATAAATTCCTTCAATATTTGTATCAAATGTTCATATCAGCAAATAATATGATTTTGTGATAGAACAGTTTGCAACTAGAGATTCAAAGTTCTTCCCCAGCAGAGTCGCCAATCTGTTGGTTATGTTTTTGGAACCAAACTTAATCTCACCATTCACCTATGAATTTTCTAGAATCCAATGATAAGTAAATGCAAGGATTAGCCAACAAACAAGTAAGGATTCTTAGGCCCTATGAAACCTAGGAGGGTAATCCCAACAATGTTCACATGATATTCTTGTTCCATTTTATCACAAACATTAGAACACATAAATAATTCGTATATAGAGGCTCAACTAATAGATCATATCAAAGAAGTTGGCTACTTATTTGATAATAGTTCATATTTAGAGCCTGAGAAAGGTAATGCCTACTATAATTGTAACCCATTTCAAAGAAATTGATTTAATGAATGGTTTGTGACTGAAGTAATCAACACAATGCAATATGATTACCTCACTTGAACCAATACCTCATCCTTGGAAAGGATTCAATACTAATACCCACCTAATTTGACAACAATTTTCACACATGACATTATTTCAAGCTTTGAGAATACTGCTTTATAGTATTTCAACATTATATGTCAACCATCACTTCTTACTAGCATTCTATCACTTTATTTAATATAAACCTATAGTTCTATTCAAGCATTTACACCAATTCTTTGAATTAATAAGCAAGAATAAAACCATACATTATTTGGAAATCAATAAAGAAAAATAAGATAACCCTTGATTATATTATTTATATTTTCTAAAACAGTACATGTAGAAGAGAAAATGGTGTTGCACTTGCACTATTCTATTCTATTAAGATAGTATTACTATTAGAGCTTCATATACACATTAGAATACTTGAACCTAAGACTTGACACTTAAATGTTTAGTATCCTTTACAATTCTCTGTGTGATCAATTCTAGAACAACCAAATGACCTCTTTGTAACCGACCCTAAAATCCCATTTATAGACATATGGGAGCGACAAGTATCAGGCTGAATTATAATTACAATCATATTTGTGTTTGATAGTTAATTTCACTTTAATTTTAGAGACTCCCCAATCAGTTACATTTACTCATTGCAAAATGGGGGAAATGCAAAATGGAAAAACACCATGAAGTTCATTGAAGACAATCCATCCTTCCAAAACCCATTGTCCGTTGTTGCAGTAGAAGCAAAATCCCTTGTCCATGTCGATAAAAAAATATTCTCCATCAACATACGAGGAAAAAATGCATATATTAACCATAAAATGCATATTTTCCATCGAAGCAATGGTTTCCAGCACCTCTCCTTCACACTAGCCAAAAAGGTTTCCACATTAGCATCAAAAACAAAAAACCATATACTTATTGAAGGGGATGAGTCCACTATAGTTCCAATGGTGTCATCAAAAACAAAATCATAATAGGGGTGATACTCTAACACTTCAAAGTTAGCATCAACACACCCACTCCACGTTCTTTCCAAAATTGGAGAAGCTACTACTCCTCCATCATCAAAATCCTCATGTGGCACTAGAGTGAGAAGGTAATGGCCATACTCTAGGTCAGTATCTCCTTCATCACCTGAAGGGCTATATGAAACCTCTATGGGAGAGTTGTGTCGTCCCATATAAGAATCATAAGCCTTGTGGTACTTGTTCTTTTTCTTACCACGAGACTTAGCTAATTTCTTACTAGACTCCTCCTGGTCTTGACCAATAATTACATTCCTCTGGTGGTAGTTTCTCCTGACACTAGCCTTCATAGTTTTACCAAAAGCACTCCTCCTACCCTTTGGCGTTACAGAAAATCCTAATGTGCCAAGTTGATTTTTAGTGAATTTTCATGGGACTCAAGCAAACTAAGTCTTCTAGACCTTTAGACTAGGTGGGAAGACACACTGGGTTTACTCATTCTCACAAAGAAAATAGTAATAGCCCATGAATTCCCAAGTACAAAGAAACTTCACAAATTTGCAGGATAAAAACACTTCCCAACTACGTGCAAATTCTATAAACCCATGTGAATTTCTTAACAAAAATGACCCTTGCAAACCCCAGATAACAAAACCCACAAATCCCATAATAGTATTTCTAGACTATCCAATTGATATTATAAAAATATGGACACCAACTTACCTAGGAGGAAGTAACTTTAATGCCTCTGCAATTTTTTTTTCATAGACACTTTACACCATCTTCTTCACGAACTTAAGCTTAATATCTCAACTTTTGATTGCAAATTGTGAAGAAATATATGGCTTCCAACTCCCATTTTAACAAGACATTTGAGCGTTTCAATCATTAATGATTGGGGAAAGCTTGTGCAAGTGAGCTAACAATCAATCGTTTAATTTTGAATCTCAGTTGTTGATCATCCATCGAGATGGATCGACATATAAATAAAATCAAGGTAATTGATTATGAAAAGAAAATTTCATGTGCTTGTTTCCTTTTTCCAATCAGCAAAACCCATGTGGATAGACATCCACTCTGTCTACACGCTTAATCACCCACTTAAGATTTAAGAAACCCTATCGTGTCCAGTTTTCCTGCTAACCCATGGGAATTAATCCACTTCCAACTCATATCAACAGGACGACGTAATATGATGCTCAAGACTTTCAAATATGGTTTGCACACCAAAATTTATCTTTCTTGAAAACTAAAAATTGAAAAATACGTAAGCATGTTGCAGCTGCTACAAATTCTTCTTCTTGACCAGAAATATTTGTAGATCTAAAACTTTCTTCACATCTTCATTAGGTTATTTTGATAGATTTGCGACCTCTCTTCACAACGAATTGAACTTCAAGCAATATGAAGCTCCTTCCAACATGAATTTCCTTTTGATTTCCTTTCAACAACAGAGCACCATAGATTATGAAACTTTTCAAGTCTATCAAGACAATTTCTTTCTCCAGGTATGAATTCCTTCAATATTTGAACCAAATGCTCAAATCAACAAATAATATGACTCTATGATAGGAAAATCTACAACTGGAGATTCAAATTTCTTCCCTAGCAAAGTCACCAATTTGATGGTTCCCAAATCTGCAATCCACTTGAATCCTAAAGGGTTGCCAGGCCTAATGGTCAAAATTAAGGACAGATCTAGGAAACGAATGAGAGATTGAATTATAACCCTTTCTCCTATGCACTCTGGGCTCTGTGGAACTTGAGATGGTGATCCCAACTATGTATTTATAGATACTTGTGTGACAAAGTACCCAAAACACTACTAAACAAATAATTCTCCTTGAAATGTTAAATGGACATGCTACCCTAAAGGTTTGGATGACCTTCATGGTACTACTTGGTTTAAACATGAGATATGTAAAGCATTAAATTTCACACAAACCCACAACAAGATAGATGAGTAAATTTTTTTTTAAATTGTAGCGACTCATAAATAATCCCAAGAAACTGCAACATTAAAAGACCAATGCCATATTCCAGGGTGGAGTCACCTAAACCATGTAAATTAAAATACATCACAACATTCATTCTTTCATAACTATGCCTATCAGATGATGCATTACACCATTGATACCATAAAATTAACTTGTCATACTTAATAATCCTAGTACAAAGTTGCATAAACCTCTATCTGTGTTAACACAATTTAATTGATTCTTTAAATGAAGGTAATAACACCAAAATAATATTCAAGGAAAAACAAGAAACCAAATACCAGGAACCTTTGATTTCTTATATTCATAATCTATGCAATACATTCTATGGAGACAACCAATTTAGAATATTGTGTCATTTACACAAAAATATGACAATACCCTAAATGCATTCTCCATTACATGACTTAGAAAACCACAATAACTAAAACCGACACTTTTTCATTAAAAACTAGTTACAAAATAAATTTTGCATAAGAGAAAAACAATGAACAACTTCTACCTCGAATATGAAAAAAAAACCCACTTGAGGAAAATACAGAAACCCTAAAATGGAAATCTCTGTAGACATCTAGCATTACGGGAGTCTTCAAATAAAAAAACTTCATTTGCATCATTAAGTGCCGATTTTGCACTTCGCATTATTTCTCGCCTCTACATTTTCCTTGCATTCACCCCTATTCTGCAACAAAAATTTACCCCTCTTTCTGAAAAAATTCACTCCATTTATTTTACCCTGCAACTACAAATATTTTTTTTTTTTAAGTGAAAGCTTTTACTCCTAGAATGGAAGACCTTTGTTTTATACATTGAATATTTTAATTCACTTTATCAGGATCTACAACCATTTTTTCCCATGCTTCATATATTTTAATTATTTCACTTGAAAGATTATTTCTTTTAACCATGAAATTTAAAATTCATTTTCTTGAGCTGCATTTTATTGTGCATTTTACATATAAAATATTTCTTTTATGGTGAGCACCATAATTATTTGTCAGGAAATATAAAATATTTACCTATGCAGATTATTTCTTTAGATTGAAAAAGTCTTTGGTGCCCAACAATAACTAATTTTACTTTGTTGGTGAAGACTTTCAAAGATTTTATCAGGCATATCACCTTTTAAAGTATTTTTAACTTTCCATAAAAAATAACTTCAAACATTACCTTTATTGATTTACCACAAGCTCCATATAGTTATTGATTATTGAGGAAGACTACATGGAGCCTCCCTGCTCCCTTGTCGGATGACACTTCATGATGGTGGGTCCCTCGCGGGCTAGCAGGGAATGATCTAGATTTATCCACACTGGGCGTACTTGACCATTGATTGAGCCTTCATATTCCTTTGGAGTTTAGCTACATCTCACACTATGCTGCTTCTCTTTGACCCCTCATGGCCTCAAGCAAATGTATATAGTATCCAACATGCAACTCGATCTCCTTCACATCAAAACTATGTGTACATAAGCTCACCTAACTAGTATTTGGTAGAACACATAGTGTAGTCATTAAATCAAACACTGTTTGATGAACCCCATCCACAATAAAAATTTTCTTCGAAGCATTGAATTTGTAAACCTCTGCATTGTACATGTGATTGAAGCGCGCCAAATACATTATACTTAATACTATTGATTTACAATCTTGCCACAAATCTACTTCATGACTCCTCGCTTCCATGCCATCAAATGCTATGTTAGCATTTTACCCCCCAGGCTGGCAAGGAAGGCTATTTTGAAAGGTGTTCAAGCCACATATAACAAAATTGGGTTCTAGTGCCAATGTAAAATTTCTTCAAACAATTTTAATACATTTTCACCACAAGCATCACAATGCCCCTGTGCAATGTGCTTGATTTTCCCATGCACAAGTATCTAAACAAAGATGTTACCCACATTATTATCTTGTGCCTATGTAAAAGTTTACTTTGCTATGAGAAATCAACCCCTTCGGCCAACACGATGGCTGCCTATGGCTTCTATCCTTTATCATGGGATGTTATACTACAAAGTGTAAGGAGTTTCCTAGCCAACACTACCTCCCATTATGATTTTCTTCACCCCCAACAAATGTGATTCAATCCACCAAACATTTAAATACCCCATTCTTGCACTATGCTACTATTTGGTATTTACTTTTTAGTGTAAATAGCAAATACACTCAAAATTAATAGGGTAACTACCTGATAAACCCATAGTTAGGTAGGGTTCATTTGACTTTAATCCAAGAATAGTCGGTGGTCTTCCTTTCCATGTATTTTCCTTCACTGCCTATTAACCTTGAATCTTGCTTGCTTCTTTCTGAAGGCCATTGATATCTTGAACTTCAGCTACACTAGATCCTTTTTAAAATCATAAACATTTTATTTTCCACTATATAATTCAAAATTTTCAGAGGGCAAGACCCATTTCATTCTTTATTTGTCTTAGATTTGAAACAAAAATAGTTAAAGTAGCTTTGTTCTCTCAGGGGAGAATCGACCCCTACAGGACTATCTATTACCATCTTCAAATATTTGAATTTCTCTATAAACCCGATAGGTATGATGAGCAACCTGAATTGTCATCTTACTTCAATCAAATCTACCAGACATTGAATCAGATTTACAATACTTTTCATCTTTAATTCCCTCATATTTGTCTGATTTCCCTATCAGATTATCACTTCCATTTCTCTCCCTTAAATGCACATCCTTTTTCTTTTCAAAAAGAACCTTCTCAGCATCACTGTTTTTTGTAGATTTGTTTGAATTCTCACATACTTTTTTAAAGATAAGCCAGTCATCTATTTTCAATTCTATGTTGCGAAACATTCATAAAGAATTTGATGAGTTTTTATCCACCTTAAATTTATCCCTAATGAATTATAAATTTAAATGGATCCCATTTTGAGCCTCTTCCCTAGTTGCAAGATGTAAATATGCATCCACGTAGTTAGGAAACTTGAACAAATTAGCTTGTTTAAAAATGATTTTTTTTTCAATACATGTAGCTATTCAAACAACCAAACAAGATTAAACAGTGTTGTGACTTTATCCCATGGTAACTCAAGTGAAACACCACCCTCCATAAGAAACTTGATATTTAGGGCTCATATTGCAAATACACATATGTAGAGAAAATTTGATGAAGCAACAAACATGAATGAGAATAGACAATTTCTCTGTCCACTAAATTGTCCAACCCAAGGGAAATGATGGTCAAATATTACCACACAATTATCACATATAGAGCAACGGGAGCAACACAGACGACAATATACCATGCAAGTTTTACAATAATTGACTTTTACTAGCACCCCATTTACCATTACATCTTTGGTATGCTAAAGTGACAATTGAGAGGTTTTCCCACTAGAATGTTTAGCCAAAAATTTTAGACTTCAAACAAATTATATTTGTTGTTCACCTTCATGTGGTTGTCATTTAATAGCATAATTCTCAATCTCTTTGCAAGATTTAGGCATGTGCATTTAAGTTTCATGGGCCTGTAACTCAATCAATACTATCAATTATCATCATCCCTTCCATATGATTTTGTCTTTCATAATTGTCATTTACTTTATGCATGGGTTTTCACTTTAACTTAATGGATTTGCATGCACTTTGGATAGACCCTTCTATGTCATTGTCATAATAATCATGTTTGAAACTTCCACCATATGTGCTTTATGCTCATCTATAACCATAGGACCTTATAGGATCACATTCCTTAACAAAATCACTACTTTTCTAAGCCAAATGGTGCATTCCTCTATATTGATAAAGGTAGGCTTTTCTTGACTAATATATCTCAAATCCTAGTTAGATTTTGAGGTAATCAATTTGTTTCACTATGCCATGAAACTTTTTTGCAAGAGGTCTTCAAGACATTAAATCTAAAAGTAACAATGAGTGTATAAACTCCTCGCATGAAAGTCAATGCCATCAAATTGTTCATAGTTTCATTGTTAGCATTTAAGGGTCTTTATTGACACCCAGGCTGCACTACACTTCATAAATTTACACTCCAGGAAGGCTCATTTTGAATAGGTGTTCAAGCCACCATATAACAAAATTGGGTTCTAGTGCCAATGTAAAATTTCTTCAAACAATTTTAATTACATTTTCACCACAAGCATCACAATGCCCCTGTGCAATGTGCTTGATTTTTCCCATGCATCAATTGTATCTAAACAAAGATGTTACCCACATTATCTATCTTGTGCCTATGTAAAAGTTTACTTTGCTATGGAGAAATCAACCTCCTTCGGCACAACACGATGGCTAGCCTATTGGCTTCTACATTTCCTTTATCATGGGATGTTATACTACAAAGTGTTAAGGAGTTTAATTAGCCAACACTACCTCCCATTATGATTTTCTTCTTATCCCTTCCAACAAATGTGATTGCTAATCCAAACCAAACATTTAAATACCCCAATTCTTGCACTATGCTGCACTGAATTTGGTATTTACTTTAATATTAGTCAAGTTAAATAGCAAATACACTCAAAATTTAATAGGGTAACTACCTGATGCAAACCATCATAGTTAGGCATATTTGGTTCATTTGACTTTAATCCAAGATCACCTAGTCGGTGGTCTCTCCTTTCCATGTCATTTTCCTTTCACTGAACCTATTAACCTTATCACTTGCATTTGCTTCTATTCTGAAGGCCTTGATATCAAGAACTTGCCAGTACACTTGATCCTTTTTAAAATCATAAACATTTTATTTTCCACTATATAATTCAAAATTTTCAAGGGCAAGATGATTTCATAAATTTTATTTGTCTTAGAATTTTAACAAAAATAGTTAAAGTAGTTGATTCAGTGGGGAGAATCGACCCCTACAGGACTATCTATTACCATCTTCATGATTTGAATTTCTCTATAAACTCCGATAGGTATCCAGCAACCTGAAATTGATCTTACTTCAATGATCTACCACATTGAATCTGAAGAAGGATATAATTCCCTCATATTTGTCTGATTTCCCTATGATTATGAACTGGGATGATGACATCCTTTTTCTTTTCATAAAAGAACCTTCTGCATCACCTTTTGTATGATTTGTGGAATTCTCACATACTTTTTTAAAGAGACAGGGATTTCAATTCTATGTTGCGATAACATTCTTTTGAGCCTATTCCACCTTAAATTTTCCCCATTATAAATTTAAATGGGTTGAGTCTCAGGTTGCAAGATTAAAATTGCCCACGTAGTTAGACTTGAACAAATAGCTTGTTGTGATTTTGGTTGATATGTAGCTATTCAAGTCAACAATAAACAGTGTTGTGAGTTTCCCATGGTAACTCTAATGAAACATACTTTCAAAGATGAATTTAGGGATTGCAAATAACATTCTATGTAGAGTATTTGATTGAAGCAACAAACATGCAACAGACAACTCTGATATTGATGTCCATAACCTGAAGGGACTCATGGCCAAATGAAATGGAAATAGAGAAAAGGGAGTCCAAGGTACGACAAGCACCATAGCATCAAAGTTTTACCTGACTTTTAAGCATGAAATAACTTTTGTAGCTTAATGGACTTGTTCCCAAATAGATGGTTTAGAAATATCTTATAAATAAATATATTTGAGGTCGATGCATGTGGTTGATTCATGGTTAATATGAAATTCTTAGGCATGTGTGTCTGTAAATAAAATCATTTGCAATTTATAGTTTACATGGGCCTATGTAACTCAATAAATACAATATGACAATGTTATCTCATTCCCTTCTATATAAAATATTTTGTCTTTCATAATTGTCGATATGCTTTGGGTAAGTTATCAACTCCATTGATTTGGATTATGCATGCAACTTTGGATATGACCCTTAGAATAAAAGGTGGATGGTCATTAATTAAAAATAGGCTCTTTGAAACTTATGGCAACCTAGCAACTAATTCTCCTTCAAATGTTAAATGGACATGCTATTAAAAGGTTTGGATGACCTTGATGGTACCATGAGATTTTGTAATAGATTGTAAAATTTTAAATTGAAGCAACTCATAAACAATGAAGAATACTGCAACATTAAAAGACAAGCCATATTCCAGGGTGGAGTACCTAAACCATGTAAATTAAAATACATCACAACATTCATTATTTATAACTATGCTATCAGATGATGCACTACCCATTAATACCATAAAATTAACTTGTCATACTTAATAATTTAGTAAAGTTGCAAAACCTTATTGTGTTTCACAATGCTATTCTTCATTGAATGGAGGTAATAACACCAACTAACATTCAAGGAAAAACAAGAAAACAAATAAAACCTTTGATTTTTATTATTCATAATACATGCACACATTCTATGGAGACACCAATTCACGTTATTGTGTCTTTACACAAAATCCAACAATACCTAAATACATTTCCATTACATGACTTCCAAAATAAATAACTAAAACAACACTTTTTCATTAAAAACTAGTTACAAAATACATTTTATGAACAAAAACAATACAACTTATCTCGAAATGAAAAAAAAACCCTTTGAGGAAAATAAGATTAAAATGATACACAAATGATGGAACACCTCTAAATTTATCCAACAAATTTTCCTTACATAACAAAAGCTTTTACTCCTCTAGTATACATTGAATATTTTATATTCACTTTATCAGGATCTACAACCATTTTTTCCCATGCTTCATATATTTTAATTATTTCACTTGAAAGATTATTTCTTTTAACCATGAAATTTAAAATTCATTTTCTCGAGCTGCATTTTATTTGTGCATTTTACATTTAAAATCTTTCTTTTATGGTGAGCACCATAATTATTTGTCAGGCAATATAAAATATTTACTTATGCATATTATTTCTTTAGATTGAAAAAGTCTTTGGTGCCCAACAATAACTAATTTTACTTTGTTCGTGAAGATTTCAAAGATTTTATCAGGCATATCACCTTTAAAGTATTTTTAACTTTCCATAAAAAATAACTTCAAACATTACCTTTATTGATTTACCACAAGCTCCATATAGTTATTGATTATTGAGGAAGACTGCATGGAGCCTCCCTGCTCCCTTGTCGAATGACACTTCATGCTGGTGGGTCCCCCGCGGGCTAGCAGGGGATGATCTGGATTTATCCACGCTGGGCGCACTTGACCATTGATGAGCCTTCATATTCCTTTGGATTTTAGCTACATCTCACAGTATGTTGCTTCTCTTTGACCTCTCATGGCCTCAAGCAAATGTATATAGTATCCAACATGCAACTTGATCTCCTTCACATCAAAACTATGTGTACATAAGCTCGCCTAACTAGTATTTGGTAGAACACATAGTGGACTCATTAAATGAACACTGTTTGATGAACCCCATCCACAATAATTTTTTTCTTTGAAGCATTGAATTTGTAAACCTCTGCATTGTACATGTGATTGAAGCAAGCCAAATACATTATAGTTAATACTATTGATTTACAATCTTGCCACAACTCTGCTTCATGACTCCTCGCTTCCATGCCATCAAATGCTGCGTTAGCATTTTACCCCCCAGGCTGGCAAGGAAGGCTATTTTGAAAGGTGTTCAAGCCACATATAACATAATTGGGTTCTAGTGCCAATGTAAAATTTCTTCAAACAATTTTTAATACATTTTCACCACAAGCATCACAATGCCCCTGTGCAATGTGCTCGATTTTCCCATGCACAAGTATCTAAACAAAGATGTTACCCACATTAGTATCTTGTACCTATGTAAAATTTTACTTTGCTATGAGAAATCAACCCCTTCGGCCAACACGATGGCTGCCTATGGCTTCTATCCTTTATCATGGGATGTTATACTACAAAGTGTAAGGAGTTTCCTAGCCAACACTACCTCCCCTTATGATTTTCTTCACCCCCAACAAATGTGATTCAATCCACCAAACATTTAAATACCCCATTCTTGCACTATGCTACCTTTTGGTATTTACTTTTTAGTGTAAATAGCAAACACATTCAAAATTAATAGGGTAACTACCTGATAAACCCATAGTTAGGTAGGGTTCATTTGACTTTAATACAAGAATAGTCGGTGGTCTTCCTTTCCATGTATTTTCCTTCACTGCCTATTAACCTTGAATCTTGCTTGCTTCTTTCTTAAGGCCATTGATATCTTGAACTTCAGCTACACTAACCCCTACAGGACTATCTATTACCATCTTCAAATATTTTAATTTCTCTATAAATCTGATAGGTATGATGAGCAACCTGAATTGTCACCTTACTTCAATCAAATCTACCAGACTTTGAATCAAATTTACAATACTTTTCATCTTTAATTCCCTCATATTTGTTTGATTTCCCTATCAGATTATCACTTCCATTTCTCTCCCTTAAATGCACATCCTTTCTCTTTTCAACAAGAACCTTCTCAGCATCACTATTTTTTGTAGATTTGTTTGAATTCTCACATACTTTTTTAAAGATAAGCCAGTCATCTATTTTCAATTCTATGTTGCCAAACATTCATAAAGAATTTGATGAGTTTTTATCCACCTTAAATGTATCCCTAATGAATTATAAATTTAAATGGATCCCATTTTTAGCCTCTTCCCTAGTTGCAAGATGTAAATATGCATCCACGTAATTAGGAAACTTGAACAAATTAGCTTGTTTAAAAATGATTTTCTTTTTCAATACATGTAGCTATTCAAACAACCAAACAAGATTAAACAGTGTTGTGACTTTATCCCATGGTAACTCAAGTGAAACACCATCCTCCATAAGAAACTTGATATTTAGGGCTCATATTGCAAATACACATATGTAGAGAAAATTTGATGAAGCAACAAACATGAATGAGAATAGACAATTTCTCTATCCACTAAATTGTCCAACCCAAGGGAAATGATGGTCAAATATTACCACACAATTATCACATATAGAGCAATGGGAGCAACACAGAGGACAATATACCATGCAAGTTTTACATAATTGACTTTTACTAGCACCCCATTTACCATTACATCTTTGGTATGCTAAAGTGACAATTGAGAGGTTTTCCCACTAGAATGTTCAGCCAAAAAATTTAGACTTCGAACAAATTATATTTGTTGTTCACCTTCATGTGGTTGTCATTTAATAGCATAATTCTCATAATTCTCTTTGCAAGATTTAGGCATGTGCATTTAAGTTTCATGGGCCTGTAACTCAATCAATACTATCAATTATCATCATGCCCTTCCATATGATTTTGTCTTTCATAATTGTCATTTACTTTATGCATGGGTTTTCACTTTAACTTAATGGATTTGCATGCACTTTGGATAGACCCTTCTATGTCATTGTCATAATAATCATTGTCCTTATCTTTGAAACTTCCACCATATGTGCTTTATGCTCATCTATAACCATAGGACCTTATAGGATCACATTCCTTAACAAAATCACTACTTTTCTAAGCCAAATGGTGCATTCCTCTATATTGATAAAGGTAGGCTTTTCTTGACTAGTATATCTCAAATCCTAGTTAGATTTTGAGGTAATCAGATTTGTTTCACTATGCCATGAAACTTTTTTGCAAGAGGTCTAAATCATGAGTGACATTGTATTAGTTTAGATATAACAAGCTTGTAATGAAGATGAAAGTCAAATTCATAGTAATTATTAGGGTTTTCCCCACTTCACGAGTGTTGTTCATAGTTTCATTTTGTAAATGTGACTAACCATTGTCATTTGTTGCTTTCCAGTAAGGGTCTTTATTGACACCTTCTACTCACTACTTCTAGTAGTTTAATTCATTGAAGCTCGCACTACACTTCATAAATTTACACTCCACAACTCTATAATTCACATCACTTGCATCATACTTCTTTCTACACACATCCATCATCAACACCACACTTATTATACCTGCTTCAACCTTGAAAAAAATATCCAAGGTAGACCACAACACACCTTAATTTGGACCTAAATCCACTAATAAATACCATGCCACACTTACACAAACACTGAAGCTAATCTATAACTAGTGTGAATACCCAAGGTCAGTTGAACCCGTGTAAAAATCATTAAAGACATAAATGCATGCTTCCTCTAATCCAAAGATAACTCACAAACAAACTACATCACTTGAACACAATCTATAATATTCCATAAACACCCTAAAATCCAACAAATTCCTTCATAACAACTTTCACTTGAAGAATGTATATGCCTAGTACACTCAAACAATGTTTCATACATTGTAACTCTGGAAACCACCTTGCAGAGCACCAAACAATGAAAAAATTCAACTAAAGATAGATATGAGCAATATCAGAATACTTTAAAATCCGAAAGACAAAAAATCAAACTACAAAGAAATTTAGAGGAAAACCATTTCTCCCAAACACCACTGTAATACACAATTCACACAGTGGTGAACACAACTTTCTCTGCACAATAATCTAGACCAAAAATAATTGGACATAGCACCTTTGAACACCTCTAACCAACATATCCAAATTGAACAAGCTAATCTTCAACCCAAAAAGAATGCACAACAAAACTAGAACACCACTCTATATGCCATAACACCTCTTTAACATATTGTTTCCTCTTTTATTCAAATTTTATCGAAAACAAATGGAAACCAAACACTAGAGACACCTTCTCATCATTTTCAGTCCTTCATCATCACCACTAAACCAAATGCAACACAACTCAACTATACATCCATAAAAAAATATTATCAAAGTAACACTAAAGGTTGACACCAGTAACACTTACTAATGACAACATAAAGCAACCAATCAAAGAATCACTATAAAATTTCAACAATCTTCCCATAGACCTATTTATATCAGTGACAACACAAAAATAATCTTTTTGACATCAATGACAACACATACTACACATACTTGCAACAAACTCATGAAATTTTCTACTAAATTTAGTGATAGTTTGTCACATAGTTGAAATACAATGGAGGATATTTTGGTAACGGTTCTAATATCATATCGGGAAAGTAAGGGGTCCTCATGCACATTAAAATACATACAATCTAGCTATATAATAGTGAAAAGGAAAAATAAAAAGGACCAAGTCCTATTAACTGCATAGGGTTTTATAACTTGGGAGATGACATAAAAAGCAATATAAAGGTTAATGGGTAGTCAAAGGTCCACATACCTATTAAATAAATTATGGCCATTTATTGAAAAATAATTGTAAAAAGTAAATATGTACCTACATATACATAGGGATGTTTATACTTCTAAGCCAAAGCTCACCCCTTGATAAGGGAAATACCTTAGTTCGAATAAGACCTAAATATTCTTATCGCATTTCTTTGTTGGTAGCTACTATGGATATAGATTGTGAATTGTCTAGAATGCCTGTTTGGCTATAAGAACTCAAGTGGTATATTCTATAGTGATGCCTGTACCTGGATTATCTTGAACTTTTGCCCCTACTAAAGGTAAATCTAAGAGAACAGTAATATTCAATTTTTTAAGCTCTTTTCTTGGACCGATTCCACTTAAGAGGAGAAGTTGAGGGCTACCTATGCTTCCTGCTGACAAAATCACCTCACTCTTGTTTGACAATAGGTTAAGTGATACTTTATAAGGTAAGCCAGTATTATTGCTTGTAAACTCCACTCCACTAGCCTTAAGCTTTCCTGCAATATAGATTCAAATAATATTACACATATACACATTGATAGACATATGAACATGAAAGATTTCACTATGAAGATACTCTATAATGTCTGGCAGTAAAATTAAATATGTAAACGTACCTGATTCCGAATTGAACAGGATTCTGCTGGCAGTAACATTGAGAAGAACAACAATATTTTCTGGATTTGCATACTGGAGGAGGTCTGCAGCTGTATGTCTCTTTCCATTCTTGTCAAAAATTGAAGCACTGATCTTGGTGCCCTCCACATGTTCCAAAGTATATCCATTGAAAGGAACGACTCCTGCTTCAAGAAGCCCATCCTTCAAAGCAGAACTCCAAGGATAAAGCTTGTATTGTTTGAAGGCATTCAAGTTTTCTACCCATTCATACGATTCTTTTACCAGTTTCTCATCCCAGTTCATTTTCCGAATATATTCAGAGCTCGCCCTGCTGTAGTATCCACCGTTGATAGCTGTTGAGCCTCCTAGAACTCTCCCCCTTTGCAACTGCACTCCATCTTCTGAGACAAACCCTTGCGCTACATACGGATAATCTGCGGAACTCCCGAAAAGCAAGTATTGACCTTTGAAATCCTCAACATCGGGATTTCCGTAGGGGGTGTCTCCCCTCTCCAATACCAAAACAGAGTAGCGCTGTGAGAGAGTTGCTGCCAACACCCCGGTTTAATATTGTGAGATTAAATTTATCATTCTTATCAAGCACCAGAGATTATTATATTCAATGTGTATGAAATATGAGAACCATGTACGAATGGCCGAGACGGTTTCTGGAATAAGCATGACGCAAAGTGGGCTAGATTTGACCCGTAAATAAAGAGTTGTTAAAAATCAATAAACTCTCTCTTTCAAAGAACATTTGACCCGTATATAACTGGTATTATAGTTAACATTATTTTCGTATTAGAGGTAAACAATGTTCCAATTTGTTAAGAGGTGTTGCGTTGTTTGTTTAGTATTAATATACGCGTTGCTCAATAAATTATTAAGGTTTTACAATTGTTATAGTAATGTAATAATGTTTTGTAGACCTTTTTATTAGATAGATGTATTTTACGTGTTGTGATTGTTGTTTGTTTGTATTAATTTACATATTTTCCAATAAATTAACAAATTTTTACAACCATCATAATATTATACAATAGTTTTTTTTATAAGACTTTTATAGATAAATTTATTAGACGTGTCTAATAGTGAACAATGTGTGAAAATGTAATTGTTCTTTATTAGTATTAATACAAGTTTCTCAATCAATTAGCTTTTAAGTTCATTGAAATAAGACTGTTAAATAGTTAAATTTATTAGACGTGTTGTATTTTTTGTTTATTAGTATTATATCACGTTTCTCAGTATATTATGCTATCATAGTATAATACAATAATATTTCTTTTATGAAGTTTTTAAGCAAATAAATTTACTACATGTTGTAATTGTTGTTCAAGCATTTATATACGCATTTCTTAGGACATAGTAATGTAATAACATTTTTATAAGGCTTTTAAATAGATTAATTGTCAACATGTACAACTAGACATTCACTAAAGGAGCTCAAGTAATCTACAATTTAATGTGTAGATTCATTCATATATCGTAGTGTATATACCAATCTTAAAGTTGTTTTTACCCACTTTTGTTATTTACAATAATTTAGTAACTATATAAAAAATTATATTTCTATTTTTTAATGTAATAAACATTTGGAGATATGATTCAATATAGAAAGTGCCATATCATTAAATTTAGTGGAAGGTGTATAAAATGAAAATTTAAAGAATTGACCAAAATTTTATTGAAAAATCTAGGAGTTGGATAAACATATAATTAGTTGTTAGTATTCTTGTTAGAAAAATAACTTATATTCAGTTTAAATGAGCCCAAATTCTTTAATAATATTAATTCTTATTACAAATAACCATTGTATATAACATAAACTAGTCAATAGTTTAACAAAAAACATGATTTAATATTTTTTAAGAATATATTCTTATGATATTGTAGTTTCATAAAATTGCACCTTGTGGCAATTTCACGCTTAAACATTTAGGCTAGCCTTGTTTATAGAAAAGATGTATAATTTAGAATTTTAATTATTCTAACTTCATAAATGATCAAAATGAAATCCTAGCAGCTTGAGTGCCTAATTCTCACATGGTTTTGGTTAGACACTAGTACGATACAAGGATGGATCTGTGACACACTAGCACCTCCATATTTTTGAGATTCAAATGTGAATATTTCATGTTCTTTTCCCATGGCATGTGCCATAGTGGCAATGATGTGAGTGTAACAACTACTCTTACCCATGCCATTGAACATAACTCCCTTTTCACTCTCATTTGAAAAGAAAGGATTGGAATGAACTAAAGGATCTCTCTTGCTATCTTATTCTCACAGCAAAGCTCTATTGGAATTCTCTCTCAAGCAATTGTCAATACTCCTCTTTCTCAAAATTCTATCATGTATCTAAATATAAGATGGGCACTACAGGCTATTGGGAATGCTCTCTTGACAATCTATCTTACATGATCCTATCTATATGATCTCATCTTTATTTTTTTATTTATATTTGTTATGGGTGTACTCCTCCTTGTAGGGTTTATTTCTATCGCATGTATTTTTTGTATGCATTTTATCTATCTCGATCCTATCTAGTTGTTTGTGGAGATGAAAATGTTGAAACGAGAGTTTGACTAAGGTAGACCTGTAAACAACTCCTAATACTTTTCTATTCTATTTGTGTGCACTTCAACAATTTTAGTGAGTTGTTTACTTCAAATTTTGGACTTCTATTATCTATTTCATTAGACATGACAACACAATACGTAGACATTTGTGTTGCACACTAGCATCCATGATCGAGAGCTAGTCCTCTTAAAGGTATAACCATTGATTCATGCACTTTTTGTGTACAAGAGGGTTTAATATTGTCAATTAATCTTATAATTAAGTGATTTTGATATTCTCATTATTTAAAACATAGTTTCAATTGTATAAACATTCTTTATTATTTATCTTGTCACAAGAGTAGTGTCTTTTGGGGTAATTGATGACTATGTTTGGTGAACCCAACACAAATGAAATCATGTCCACCATGTTGAATGATTTTGATATAATTTTTTTTGAGAAATCTTTTTATATGTTGGATGATGCCCTAGATGATTTATGTCATGTCCCCTTTTTCTAAAAATAGCAGTGTGGCAACTATTGTATGATAATACAATTATGTCTAATTAATTTTGCTTTTAATCTTTAAATCACATTAATCTAACACCCATCTCGCATGGCTTATTTCAGCTAAAAACCCAATGAAATAATCAAAAACATAAAAAAATTCTAAAAACCCACCTCGAAAAATATAGGGTGAGACTTATTCCCCACCTTGGGCGAATGAGTCCCAGCTTTTTTAGGGTTTGAGTGGGAAAATCACCTTTTTAATTCAATTTTTTGGTTGATGTCAGCTTTTGAGATATGAATAATGGTAAACTAGGTATTAATGCCTATAAAAGCAAGCTTCTAAGTCATTTTTTCATCTAAGAAAACATTTTCAAGAGAAATTTCAAGATCCAAGCATTCAAACTCTTTAAGGAAGGTACAAGCATCATTGAGGCTCATTAGGGCGATTGGCGATCTCTGAAAGTGATTCATTCATCATAATATTTCATTCATTCATCTCATTCTTACACATTAGAATACGGTTGCATTGCATTTTAGATTTCCTAATATTAGGCACACTTAAGGTTATGGTTTATATTCCTTTTTTTATTTCATTGTTTTTATTAAGGTTTAATTCTAGGGGTTTTCCCCATTAGTCTAAATTTTGTAGGTCTTTTTGTAGATCAGATCAAAAAACAATTTAGTGTTGAAGTGATAAACTTTGAATTCCCAAAATGAACTATACTAACAAAATTAGGGAATGAGCACAAGTGATTTTTAGGATTTTTGCAGATTCATATACCCTTTTCCATAAACCTATTCCTATTAAGAAACCCTTATTTGGGAGATTCACCCAGATTGGAGTCCTCCTATCTATTTTTGTGTGTTCCAGAGTTCATTCAAGTCTACTTTAGATTCCCAAGTGTACACATTCCATCATATAACTTGTTATTCTATTTTATTTGCACATTTAGTGAAGCATTCATCATATTCAGGTATTTCATCGTGCACTTCATTTGTCTTTCCAAACCTAGCTTGGTGGTGAACCCCTCATTAGTTTACAATTTCACTGCAGGATCTCTTTCTCCTTTGCATCTCTAGGGTTTCCTATTAGAAATTGTTATATGTCATAAACCATGGAATAGATTTTTTTCTTTTTTTTGTTAACTCATATCCCCGCAACTCAGCCCAGCGCACCTAACTCGCCTTGCCTTGGGCTTACAATCCAAGTTGGGGTCAAGAAGGGGCTAAGACTAAATGTGTGCAACCACTCGCAAGCCACACACATCAGGTGAGGCTGAACCTCAAAATCGAACCCAAGACCTAGGGAGTAAACCTTGAAGCCTCCTCTACTAATGCGAGCCAAGCCCCTCTCTCCATTTTTAATTTTTTTCATTTTGGTGAACTTGCATTTATAACATTATAAAGTTTTGCATCATCATTCTGATCTCACTTGCATTAACATTACATTAAGATTTGCACTAGTTAATTGGAATTCTGGGGTTTTTAATTTTGCATTAGTGAAAGCGCATATAGCATTTGTGTATCCTAAATTAGTTTAAATCATATAAAATCTACATTTTCACTTACGTTATAGATCATACAATATAAAAATCACAAAAATCAATTGAAAATTTGTGAAAATATGAAAAATCCCCACTAGGACTCATACGCCCCTGGATGAATCAGTCCCAGTGAAGATTTTGAACTACATTTTAAGAGTTAAATTCCTTGTTTAAGATTTTGTTTGTTGTTAAAATCTTTTTGTTTTTGTTTGCATACTTTTTGTTACATTCAAATCATTAGAAGTAGTATAATTTATATTCATTGCTATTGTGGATAGAATTAGAGCACTTTTCATTTTCAATATTATTTAATAGTTCAATTAGATTGGTTATAGAAAATCTATTAGTTATTTGACTATGTCACAAGTTAATACCCTCAACTTTTAGTAGTGATGACTTTGAAATGTTAGAGAAGCCCTTGAGGATTTCATCTCACAAAGTCGACAAGCCAAAAACAAGAGACATAAGATTTAACCTCAAATTATCCTTTACCCACCTTTGATGTTTTACACTCTTGAGCCACCTAATGTTTGCAACAATTAATAATACCAAACATACAATACTCAAAACAAGCAACTGAAACAACCAATCGGACAACCTTACCTTTTCCTACTCCCATATTGCCTAGTGCTCCTCATTTTCCTTTACATAGTGAAGGAGTATGATGAAAAACTGAAGAATACTCTGAAAAGTATTTCCCTACAGGACTTAATCCAAATCTCTCCTAATTATCACACCATGCTTCAAATCTCCTTACCAAAAGTTGTGATCCCTCCTAATTTAAATGAAAATTATGTGGTAGCTCTAATACAAGGAATGAATAAAATTAATGTAGACATTACCTTTCATGAACATGAGCTCCCTCCCTTGGAGATGAGAAAGACACATGATTCCTTTATGATAATCACCTAATTCAATAGAACGAGATTAAAAAGAACCCTTGAATGAAATTAGAAAGTGGGTGTATTCTATGTCGTAAACCATGGAATAGCATCTCTCTCCCCATTTTTTTCTTTTTTTTGTTAACTGAAAGGTATCCCCGTGACTCAGCCCAGCGCACCCAACTCGCCTTGCCTTGGGCTTACACATTGCCAAGTTGGGGCCAAGAAGGGGCGAGTTGAGGTGAGACTAATCCTTTGGGGATGTGTGCAACCACTCGCAAGCCACACACATCAGGTGAGGCTGAACCTCAAAATCGAACCCAAGACCTCAAGGAATAAACCTGAGACTGAAGCCTCCTCTGCTACCCATGCGAGCTTTCAGGCCAAGCCCCTCTCTCCATTTTTCATGTTTTTCATTTTGGTGAACTTGCATTTATAACATTATAATTCTAATTTGGACTGCATCATCATTCTAGATCTCAGTTGCATTAACATTACATTAAGATTTGCACTAGTTAATTGGAATTCTGGGGTTTTTAATTTTGCATTAGTGAAAGCACATATAGCTTGCATTTGTGTATCCTAAATTAGTTTAAATCATATAAAATCTACATTTTCACTTATGTTATAGATCATACAATATAAAAATCACAAAAATCAATTGAAAATTTGTGAAAATCTAAGAAAAATCCCCACTAGGACTCATACGCCCCTCTGGATGAATCAGTCCCAGTGAAGATTTTGAACTACATTTTACAGAGTTAAATTCCTTGTTTATGAGCTTTTGTTTGTTGTTAAAATATTTTTGTTTTGGTTTGCATTCTTTTTGTTACATTCAAATCATTAGAAGTAGTATAATTTATATTCATTGCTATTGTGGATAGAATTAGATTCTTGCACTTTTCATTTTCAACATTAGTTAATAGTTCAATTAGATTAGATTATATTTGGCATCTATTAGAAAACAAAACCAAAAACAAGAGCAAATAGAAAATTCGCTTGGAGAAAGTATATAGTTATTTGACTATGTCATATCTCTTTTTCCAAGTTAACCTAACCCTCAAGCCTTTTAGTAGTGATGACATTGACATGTTAGATGAAGCCCTTGAGGATTTCATCTCACAAAGTCGACAAGCCAAAAACAAGAGACATTAATGTGATTCAACCTCAAATTATCCTTTACCCACCTTTGCAAAAACCTCAAACTCAAAACAAACATGTTTACACTCTTGAGCCACCTAAAAAAAATGTTTGCAACAATCAAATAATAATACCATTGCTCATACATACAATACTCGAAACAATCAGCAACTGAAATAACCAACTCGGACAACCTTACCTTTTCCTAATCCCATATTGCCTAGTGCTCCTCATTTTCCTTTACATAGTGGGAAGGAGTATGATCTTGTTGAAAAACTGAAGAATACTCTGAAAAATATTTCCCTACGGGACTTAATCCAAATCTCTCCTAATTATCACACCATGCTTCAAATCTCCTTACCAAAAGTTGTGATCCCTCCTAATTTAAATGAAAATTATGTGGTAGCTCTAATACAAAGAATGAATAAAATTAATGTAGACATTACCTTTCATCAACATGAGCTCCCTCCCTTGGAGATGAGAAAGACACATGATGCCTTTATGATAATCACCAAATTTAATAGAACGAGATTAAAAAGAACCCTTGTTGATAATGGCTTATCCTCTAATGTGTCTACTGTGAACCTTTAAAATATATTGGGTGTGGATAAATTAGAAATTGAACTCGGCTCTATATTGATTCAAGGATTTGAAAATGTAGGAAAGCAACCATTTGGTGTCATTAATTTTCTTATTACAATCCGAAAGGCTACCTTAAAAACTCCTATTCATGTTATGCCTCATCACCTTTCATACAATCTTCTTTTAGGAAGACCTTGGATTCATGAGATGCATGTAGTAGCTTCAAATCTTCATCGTATCATGAAGTATGCCTATAACAACAAGGTATACCAAATTGAAGTAGACCTCGAGCCTAAAAGGTGCTTACAAGTTGAAAAAGGAAAGAAAAGTCCTCTAAGCACATTAATTCTAGCATCAAACATAGAACCTATGAAAGAGGAAAATAAAGAGATGGAAAAGGTGTCAAAATTATTGGATGATGATTGGGGTTCCTTATAATTCACACCCTCATTCATGGGAGAGTACATAATCATAAATAAAGAAGATGAAAAGCAAGAAAAACTAATGGTAATGCCAACATAGAACTTGGAAGATAATTCACAAGCATCTACCTCATCCACTCTAGAAGAAGACACAAGTTATACAACAAACATTGATGAGATAGATTATCAACAACTACCAAACCCGAAAGAAATGGAAAAACTTTATGGAAAAGACTATGAGTTCATGAAACAATTTGGTTATGGTGGAAAAGGATTTGGTAAGAAAGAATAGGTATTTTTGTTCCTATAGAACATAATATGTAAGAGACAAAAAGTGGTTTGGGATATTTCCATTCTAAGACTATGCAATCAATGAAAAGACCCTTGCTAAATATCAACACCATCATGTGTAATCCTAAAACAACTCTCACCTTGAAGCATCTAAAATTGATTAATACAACTAGTGAAGCATCATTGGAGTATTTGAAAGATAATGAAGCCTTGAAAGAAATGCTAGGATTTTATGATAAAACATCTACTCTCCTTAAAATGAAACAACTTTCATGTGCTATGATTATTACCAAGAAAAATATGCAGAAGAAGAAAGTAGTGAAGTTGACATGAACAAAGAAGAATACAACCCTGAATTTCTGAAACAAAATGTGCTTCCTTTAGGAGATAGACATATAGATGGATATTAACAATGAATACAAGGTGATTGAGATAGGAAAGTTCCTTGATGGTGAAGAACAAGAAGACCATGCAACTTTACTTCATGAATTTCTCTAACACTCAAGAGGTTATATCTTAAACCCTTGACATAAAGAACACCCTCTGTATTTTTCTTGCATTCAAAACTGATTGAACCTTTTCCACATATCCAAGTATATGTATCATCACCAAACCTTACTAGACCTCCTTCATATTTCTCAATTTAAAAAAAAATACTTTTTTCACTACTTATATGATTTGAGCATCTATTGTTAATGATCTAGTAGTTCTTCTCCTCTTTAGCATGAAAAACAATCACCATATTTCCTTTAGTATTATTACCTACTTCTAAAGAAATTTTCTTCATACATATCTTAGAGTTAGAAAAATTAGTTCCATATTTTATACCCATGAACAGTCATTCACTATCCTCATCATCAACATAATCAAATTCATCATCAACTATACTAACATCTTCTCTAACGTAATAAATTTTCATAATTGTTTTACCTTCGTTCTCCCTATTTTGGTCATTCAAAGCTTTTTTTGGAAATCTTGAAGTATATTGAACTATCTTACCACAACTAAAACATTTCAACAAAATATTACCTCTGTACTTACTAGTACCATTTTTGATTCTCCTTATAAATTTTTCTTCCACATCATCAAGATCCTCTTGATCTGACACCTTAGTCTTCTTTGATTTTCCTACCTTAAAAGGAGTCTTAATTTAAATTTCATTACTTTGACCAAATTATCTCATTTCAAAATTAGATAAAGCACCATAGAACTAATTTCTAGAATATTTTCTTAAATCTTAAATTTCCTTAATAGTATAAACTTTATGACTATAATATTTGGGAAGATTTATCAGTACCTTCTTTATCACTTCTTCTTCTTTAAGATTTCCACCAAGACCTTTAATGGAGTTCACAACTTCATCCACCTTTTGTACGTAGCTTGTAATGTTTTCATCTTTAAATGTCTGTAGGTTCTCAAATATGATTTTTAGATTTAGCATCTTAGCTTGCTTGATCTTATCATTTCCTTCATAAATACTTTCCAACCTTGTCCAAATTGTTAAATGCACAAGACAACTGTTGAATGCACAAGACAACTAAGATGGGGGTGAAACATTTTTACATTAAAACTTCAAAACCCTCATAAAATTTCAACTCCAAATCAACTCAATTAACATGTTGGTTCCCAAATATGCAATCCACTTGAATCCTAAGAGGCTACAAGGCCTAATTGTTGATGGTGTTTTTATGCACTTCTTAACACAGGCAGTGCGTAGGCGCACTACCTCTCTTGAAAGACAATCTCCCACAATCGAATTGCAGAACACTATCCCAAGGTCTCTCGGGTGTCAGGTCATGACAGTGCTCAGATACCTCAGTAGTTTGACGTGATTTGCTGGAATCACAAGGCGGTCTTACAGAAATACAAAGTGTGGACACAAAGCATGAAGTTGGATCTTGAAATGGAGTTCTTAGGATAAAGGCAATTATGCATTGGCTGTAGGTTCAAACAGCAATCTTAGACTCCATTTAGTTGTTGGATTTGGCTTTACAATGTGCAATGAACCTTAACATAGGTCAGTTACTAAAAAAAGGAAAAGGGGGAAGGAGAGAAAAAGTTGCTAAGTCTGAAACTTGCTATGAATAGTGACAATGGAGTTCCTGCAATGG
Organism: Sequoia sempervirens; assembly: GCA_007258455.2. NCBI lineage: Eukaryota > Viridiplantae > Streptophyta > Pinopsida > Cupressales > Cupressaceae > Sequoia > Sequoia sempervirens. The sequence continues at coordinate 30,732 of VDFB02096061.1, read as the reverse complement.
ACAATTCCTTATAACAATATCCCACTTAACCAGGGATTTCACAGTATCATGGAAATTGTGCTATCTTCTAAGGGCTGTAGATATTTCATCCTTCATCCACCACATACATGCATGAATCAAAGATAAATGTTTGGGGCAGCTTCAAATCGAGTCTAGGCTAACTTTGCACAGCTATCTACCTTCAGCAAATAGCGAAAAGTACGGACTAAGGGATCATCAATAAAGAAGGAATTTTCACAATCACCCAACAGCATTCCTAAGATTTATCAAAATAAAGTAAACAGCTAACTAAACAGCCATAAGATCTAAGCTAAACATGTAATGTTGGAGAATGAATCATGTCACATGGGAGAAATAAAGAAAATACACCAAGTCAATGATATTTCTTATAAATTTCTGCAGCATGTCTTTACAACAACTCAATTCTCCCTTTTGCAAATGAGTGGAGTGCTCTATTTATAGTTTCCAAAAAGTTAAATGAATGGCCAAGATTCATTCTCATTATGTGGCCAAGATTCATTACAAAATAGGGTTTCACCTACCCCCAAATAGATTTACAATTTAAAATACCTTCTTGTCCTTTCCCTATTTCGTCATCTAGTGGATGGCACTATAGCTTTTTTGTCCTGTAGCTAATTGTTGTTTCCTTTGTTGTAGCTACTCTTCAGGGAGGTCTTCTTCTTTGGCTGGGTTGTCCTCTTGCTCCTTGGAAGTTGCGTGCTCTATATACTTGAGGATGACGGCCTGGAGCTTGTCTATCTCGAGGATCTCGCATCTTAACACCTGGTAACTCCATTCCTTAGCGTTCTCTTCCAGCTACTTCCAATTGTCGTCATACTTCGAGCCTTGGTCCCTGAATAGCTCTGATCGGTCGAAGGCACGGGCAGCAAAACTCAGGAACTCCGTTGTGATTTCTCCAGCTGTCCCGTCCTTCATCTTCTCTTGGAAGTATGGCTTGACCTTCTCTGGGTCCATTTGTACCGTGGGCATATCATAGCACGTCATCAGCTTGAGATATTCGGTGCATTCCGCCTGAATTTTTCTTGATCCATTCAATATCTGGATCCACCTTGTTGAGGATCTGCTCCAACCTTTCCTTCCGGTTGATGAGGTCTCTGCGCCATACATCCACTAGCCAATGATCTTCTTTCTTTAGTTCTAGCTTCTCCTCCCACGTGTCCTCAGGCATCTGAAGGATAGCCTCGATTCTCAGGAAGGTGGAGTCGTATGTTGCAGGGAAATTGGTGCAGAGCCTCCTTGTGCTCTCTAGGGATTGGATCAGGTCCAAGAAGTTGTTGGCTGTCCGCACAGCCCGGCTGATTCCCATGTTTCCGACGTATGTGACCTGTCGGAACCAATCCTTAGTAGTTTTCTCCAAGTTCTTCCTTCTCTCCATCTTGTCGATCTGTTCTTTGGAGAGCAACTGCGGTGCAGCAGCAGAGGTGGTGGGTAGGTCGTCCACTAAGGACCATTGATGTATGTAGTCAGTTAGGGCAGCAACCTGCGCTTTAAGCTCATCTTTGGAGACCTTGTCCTGCTTTATCAGGTGCACTATCGTGGCCACTGACTCCTCCAGGTGCTCAACCTTTTGTTCCCTAGTCACTGCCCCCAAGTCAATGGTGGAGATATTGTAACTTACTCCTGCCTGGCCAAAAGTAGGTGTTGCAATTTGTGCTGATTGGGAGCCAGAGGCGTCCATCATTATCTTGGATCGGACCTTGGGCTTCTTCTCCTTCTTTGTCGTGCTCAGGGATCGAGCCAAGATAGCCTCCAATCTCGCCCTTGGGTCCTTTAGAACATGAGTTTTCTTCTCAAGTTATTTCTCCAACCAATCAGGCATAATAGATTTATCCTTGGGTGCATCATGGCTACCCTAACCCTTCTCAGTCAGAGGGAAGACTTCTGCCTCCTTTTCCTTTTGGGGCTCCTCTTTCTGTTTAGTAGCATCCTCCTCCTCTTCATCGGAGTCACGAATAAACACGAGGCGTTTGACAAGCAGTTTGGTGGACAATTGCCAGGTGGGACTTTCTTCTTTCGCGGCCTCTTCTTCTTTCTTCTCTTCACTAGCCTCTGCCTCTGGGCTTTTGATAGCAAGGGCTTCAACCTCAGATAAATCTCTTATCTGCTGCTCCTCTGGTAGCTGCCCCTCTTCACCGTGTGGTGACTCTTCGGCCTTCTCCCCAACATTCTTTAGCTGCTGCGCCAACTCCTCCTCAAGGTCCTCATCGAAAGTCTGAATGATTTCCTTGGCGCCCGAGCCACCCTCTTCATCCCTGCTCTCAGAAGAGTCTATCTCTTCTCCCTCATAGACCACCCTGTCGATGGTTCGGTGCTCGTACTTGGGGTGCTCGTGATATTCATCCGCCTCCTCCTTCATAGACCTCGAGGCTTCCCACTCTTGCTCCTCCAACTCCTTCGAGATTTACATTGTAGCTTCCATAGCCAGTGGCCCTGTTGGCGGTTGTGAAGGTTGAGTTGTTGCAAGGACCTGGGCAAGGGCCACTTGGAGAGCTAGATTCATTAAGATTTGTGAGAGCTTAGGGGGGAGGCTTTGCATGTGTCTTGTAAGAACCTCAGGCATAGTGGCAGCAGGAATAGGCGGTATTATTGTTGCCAGAGGGATGGACGTAATCAGAGACATGGTAGCCAAGGAAGGAGGAGTGGTTATGCCAGAAGAGGAATCAATGACGACTACCGACCCAGCCGGGGGTGAAGGAGCAAGATGGACAGAAATGTCCACTGTCGACGGAGATGCGGCGACCATAGCTAGCGAGGTGGGTGGTGTAAAAGGAGGAGCAGGAAGAGCCAAAGGAGGTCGGGGTTCTTCCGCACTCACAGTTTGTTTCAGTCTTTTGGGAGATGAGCCTCCCGTATCTTTCTTTGCTTGCTCCTTGGGATCGGGAGACTGTGCGGTCTCTGCCTCTTTCCTTTTCTGGGACCTAGTGATGGGAGGTGACTTGGAGGTCCCACTAGTGGATGTGGTGGCAGCAACGTCCTCTGTGGCGCTCGGCTCACTCTTGAGCCCTTCATATGTTAGGACTACTCCTTGCCGCTTTAGGTGTGCCACCTGCCCATCGACCCACTCCTTAGTGCGAGTGAGAATCAGCTGGGTTATGGTGTCTAGGTCATCGACCTCTTGTTCGTCCCAGTCAATAGACGGTATTGGCAGGTTAGCAACTACCGGGTACCTCGGGTGCATAATGGTGGACTCGTCCTCGTCAACCTGGTCTGGTACCGGGAATGGTTGCACTCTTCTCAAGAATAGCACCGTCATGCGCATGTAGTGTCTGGCGAGCACCTCTTTGTCATCTTTGCAGTCAGCCCAGAAGTCTTCAATGTGGTATTGGTGGGCATATGCTGGCCCCAGTGCCTTCCTGACGTGGCCGTGAGGGTCCATCCGTGGGCGCGCGGTGTACCAGTCAAAATGATATTCCTTAAGCTCCTTCTTAGAATTACTGGCGCATTGAGAAGTCTGTAACCGGTACAGGCCCTGGCCAAGAGTCATGGGATAGGAGATCCCTGCTACGTGCTTATTGCTGAAGACGACCTAGATGTGTTGGAGCTACCGGGAAAGCTCCAGGAGGATGATCCTGTCATTTGGGTATCGCGGCAATCTGTTTGGCCGTTCCATGAAACCCTGGGCCCGGATGTAGGTGAACTTGGGGAATTGGATGAATAGGAAAGCATATTCTTTTAAAAGCGCTCTGGCGCTATGGGAGACTCTCCTCTCGAACTCTCCGGCGATCAATCTGATGATATGGCCAATGAAGGCGTCATTGACCCGGTAGTACTCCTTCTTAAAGTTGCGGTACTAGAGTTGAGGATATTTGTCAAACGGCTTGAGCCCTCGCCTGTGCCCCTGATCGGGTGCCACAAATAGCCCGCTGTATTGTCTTTGACCTACCAGGGAGTAGATGAGGTAGGAGGTCATGTAAAACTTAGAGCTCTTCTTGACGTTGACAAACTGTTCATGGAAGCTGTTGCTAATGATGCCTCCCTAGTCGAATGAGACCTTGGTATTAACGTCTTCATTCCCCTGCAGGATCTGCTCAATGTAATAGGCCATCCATTCTTGGAAGTAGGCAGTTGCTAGGAGACCCATGACCTTGCTCAGCATAGTTACCAGGTTGTGGTAGTCTTCGTGGAAATCACTACAGAAGAGTTCTTGGGGAACCTTCGCAACGCTGCCCCGTTTCTCCTTAAGCTAATAGAGGTTGATAGACTTCTTGCATGCTGATGGATTAGCATCCCACGCTGCTTGGCATTGTTCCAATGAGGGGACCTCCATATGTGGGAATGTGGGAATGTGAAATGTTTTGGTAATCCCTTCTGGCGACATGTCCACGAGGATGTTTTCCTCCTTATCCACAATTGTTCTAGTGTCTATTTGATAGGCTTCTCGGCAAGCCATCACTAGTTCAGGTGCCATGAGTGAGGGAGGGAAACCGGCAGCCTTGGCAATTCCACTCTGTCATATGAGTCTGGCGTTCTTTATTGTGGGGTTGACCTTGACCCTTTGAGTGAATTCATCTATGTTAACCTGACCAATGTTGGTATCTAAAATCTCCTTCCAGTCCGTCGAGACCTTCGACTAGAGCGGCTCACTCTGGAACTAAAACTTCATCTGATCTTTATCTTCTTTTCCCCGAGGGGTTCTTCCTGACTTTTTTTTCTTGTCCTTTTCGGCGGAGGCTCATGAAGTTCCTGCAGCCGATTCCATATATCCTGCAAGCAAGGGCAAAGTCAGCACAATAAAACATTAAAGCGTTCACGTTAGTCCATATTATGAGTATAACATCTAAATAATCAATCAAGTATATCATAAATTTTATCCTTAGATGTTATTGATCTTCGTTTGAGGGCATTTGGACAATTCGGGCCCGGAGGGCTGGACTTCCTTGGCAGGAATGCTGTCTGGAAGGGAAAACGCAGTCGAAAGCTCCCAGAGACCCATCTTGGCCAAATCTTAATGTTTTAGGAGGTCCATGATGGAGAAGAGCAAATTGTAGGACGTGGGTTTAAGTCAGATTCTGATTTTAGGATCGTTTGGATGGATCTAAGGGGCTTCGGAGATTTCAAGCCGGGAAGCTGCCAGGCGACGGAAGTTGGCAACGGCGGACAGCAGGTGGAAATGCGGAGGGCAGGAAGCAGGTAGGGGTCCGCCATGGAGGACAGCCGAACCGTGATGGAGTTCCGCGAACGGAACTCCGGATGGCCGGGCTCGGAAGGTCCCACGGCAGAGAGGAGTTTTGGCGAGACCAGACGGCAAACGGAGGCCCGGGGCCCTGCGACCAGGAGGATGGGGCAAAAATTTCAGCGGGAGGAGATCCGCGGACTTCCACGGGCGGAAGTCCAGGATCCAGGGCCCGGGGACGCGAAAGATGCCATGTGAAAAAGAACAAGGAAAAGGTGGAGGGCCGCTCGGGGCCTGGAGCCCAGAAGGTAGCGAAGCATTCGCCAAAAGCCCCTGCCGTGAGGAACGACGGAAAATGGGGAGTGGAGGCCTGAAATCCGGGGGCCGAAGGTGGAAAAGACGAACCAATTCATTTGTCAAAGGTCAAACAAGCCGACGGATCAGCGGAGCCCGAAGGGCGGGACGCCGGGCAACACTCGTCGTTATGAAGAAAGCGAGCCTCCGTTGGAACTCCGCAGACGGAACTCCGGGGTTCCGGGCCCGGGACGACCAAAGGATGTGTCTCTAAGTTTCAATTTTCTACGGTGGAGCCGTGGTCGAGATCTGGCCGTCTGGGAGGCAGGGTAGTCTAGGCAGTTCAGGGCACGGTGAAACGCGACTGGCATCTTGGGGACAGAATCCCGATGACCCAGATCTGGATAGGAGGATAGCCCCCGTTATGTCATCAATTGGATGGCGAAAGGGGATCCTGGGCCCAAGGAGTCTGGTCGCCCTGTGCGAAGAACAACTGCGCTGGAGGAAAGCTCTGAATTGGCGGCGAGGGCACCCTTGATAGGTTCACCAATTTTGATCATATGGGTAATGGGCGCAATTGGGTGCTCTATTGTTTTACCAGCCCCTATCGATTTGTTCATTCATTTAAAACTTCAAAACTCATGAAAAGACATACGGGAGGGCGAGGGGATGGCCTACCTCGAATACGCTAAGCGGGGGACGTGGGATCTACCGAGGGTCGACGGAGTGAAGTTTGATGGCGACGATCGTGACGCTGCTGATCGCAGTGGGCTCCAGGTGATCGCTTCTCAATTGGCTCCAATTTCTGTTTGTGAAAAAGACTTGGGTGGGTTGGGCATTTTATACCCCAACCGCCATTAACACCTGTAATAAATGATGGTACAGCTACGGGAAAGTTGGTGGAATTTGAATTTAGGTCGGCGGCGGTGGCGGGAGCTCCGCGACCCGGTGCCCGGGAAGACATGAGGTGACGGCTGCTGTGAGATTTTCATGAACTTTGAACGGCCACAGTGAAAATCGGCCTGGGGCCCGGAGGGCGGGAGGCCGAAAGGATTTCGCCCTCGAGGAAAGCGGAACCGTCACGGAGTTCC
>VDFB02096061.1:0-23757 GCA_007258455.2 Sequoia sempervirens | reverse complement strand
GAAGTGTGTGTAGTGAATTCATTCCCTTCCTAGAGACAGTGACCAGGGTTACCAATTCAACCGAGTGAGCTACATAAATCGTCTAACACCAAAAATAACCATGACATTGCCCTGCTGCCAGTCAGGCATCCATAGTCCCGACGGAGTTGTCGCTACAATCTCATAGATATTACTCTACTACCGGCCGGGCGTCCATAGACCCGGTAGAATTATCCGAACACCCATACGGTCATTTATTTCCTTTTTTCAAAGTTCCCTTTTTTTCTTTTTTTGCTTTGATATTTCACTTCTCTTTTACCATTTAGTTCGACCGGGCAAGCATTGTAGCCTACAATGGGTTTGAGACTGCATTGGTCACTGGAGTAGACTTAATATTTTTTACTCACTAGGGTGTCATAACAACCATAGTACGGTCCTTCAGAATTTATTATTATGTAATTTGTGCGAGATCTGAGATGTGGGTAAGAAGATCCAGTTAAGGGTCAAGTTTTGAGTAGAGTTCAAACAAGGAAATCATTCGCAGAGAGCTCACAAAGACCAATAGTCTAGAGTGAATGTTTAGCCAAAGAACACAAAGAACGGACAGCAAAGTGAACCGCTTGTCAGGCAAGCACGACCACTGCAAATGAGTTGGAAACCCCTTTCGAAACAAAAACTGTCGTGAGGGAGAAAACAAAAAGCGACGCAAACAAAACGCGAACCAGCAAGAAAGCAACTACTCTAACCTATGTACAGGTATTTACAACGAGGAGCTTGAACTAGCTCAAGCCTGGAAGTAATGCTTCAGGTGCTACCCGTTGACTGGCAGTGGGACATTCTCATCGGTTAAGGTCTTTAGGCGAAAGGCATTATCTCTCAAAATCTCAGCTATTTGAAAGGGGCCAAGCTAAAGCTTGTCGAATTTGTTGTGTCCCCCTTTCTTCTCATGGGCCTTGTCCCAATATAGGACCAAATCTACAATTCTAAAGGCCTTGATTTTGGCTCGACGGTCGAACCATCTCTTAACTACGCCCTGATGTTTGGCAAAATTTTCTATTGCACGGTTTCAGACTTCCTCTAAATGTAAGAGTTCAGCTAGCCGAGCTTCCCTACGATCTCCTCCCTCATAAAAATCGTTGATGAACTAAAGAGTAGGAATCTTCAGATGAATGGGGAAAATAGGCTCTAGGCCATAGACAATGTGGAATGGAGAACTGCCAAGGCAGCCTTATGGCGAGTGCGATCAGTCCAAAGGGCGAAACGGAGCTGGGTATGCCAGTCCTTGGGATTCCTATCTAGCAGCTTTTTGATCACAGTAATCAGATTTTTATTTATGGATTCGGCAAGGCCATTGCCCTAAGGGTAGTAATTGGACGAGAATTTAAGGGCTATTCCATAGTCAAACGCCCAACTAGCAAATTTTAATGAAGCAAATGCAGGTCCATTATCACATACCAAAGCATACGGACAACCAAAGCGATTTAAAATGAAACTTTCTAAGAAATTAGTAACTACTTCAGTTGTGCATTACTTACATACTATTGCTTTCATCCATCTAGTACAATAATCAGTAGCGGTAAGAATGTACCTGTGTCCCGCAAATGATAGAGGGCTTACCGGACCGATGAAGTCGAGACCCCATTGCGCAAAAGGCCTTACCTCTAGCACGGGCTACAGTGGGACAGCAGCATTCCTTTCCTTGGTGGCAGCTGTCTGGCACGTATGACATGAACGGACATGGCAATGGGCATCTTTGAAGACAGTTGGCCAATAATACCCCGCCCTCAATATTTGATGTGTTGTAGAAGAACCCAAACCATGGCCCGTGCCAATTTTATTGTGAAACTCCCTCAAGACACGTTTTGCTTCTTCCTTGCCAAGACATCTCAGGTAAATTCCTTCATGATTCTTCTTGTAGAGAATGAAACCCTGCAGCATGTAGCCATTGCTTTTCAATCTCAGGGCCCGCTTTTGGACTCCTTGCAGGTGCGGGGGGCACTTATGGTTCAGCAAATAGTAGATGACATCTTGGTACCACTCCCCCGGGGAGACATCTTCAAGCTGGTACTGCTGCACCATGAGTTCAGGTCCGGCTTCTGCTGCTGTTTCAACAATTGTGTGGGTGAGTGCCTATCCTCGTACCAGTTTCATCGGTTGGATCTCCATATCATACTCTTGGAGTAGGGTGACCCACTTAGCTCTTCATTTTCCCAACTCATTCTACATGATTAGTGTCTTAACTGTTGGGTCAGGGACAATGGCAAACACCTTGTTGCATAGAATGTAGTGTCTAAATTTCTTCACTCCTCTAACGAGAGCATACGCCTGCTTTTCAATGTTGTGATAACGTAATTCAGCATCCTTCGTCGTCCTTCTGGGTCAACATGCTAGCATAGGAGTGCTCTGAAGCAAATGAGTAGATGTAAAATGGCTTCAAATAATCTGGGCTAACTAACACAGGTGCCTCAGCAATGGCCCGTTTGATTTCTTCGAAGGATTGTTTGGCATCAAGCGTCCATTCAATTTTGGCGTCCGGTTTGAGCATGGCATTGAGAGGCTTGACAATTTTCGCGAAACCTGTGATGAATTTCCAGACAAAATTGATCTTTCCAAAGAAAGATTTTAATTCCTTCTTGCTGCCCGGGGGCTGAATTTTGAGTAAGGACTCGATGTGCTCAGGATCAACGGAGTTTCCCTGTTCTGAAATGATGTGTCCGAGCAACCTGCCTTCAGTCACTCCGAAAATGCACTTCTTGGGGTTGAGAGAAACCCTGAATTCTCTGCATCTCTGAAATACCTTGCATAAGTCGGAGACGTGGTCGCTTCGCCTTTTAGAAAATACAGTTAAATCATCCATGTAGATGATTATGCACTTGCCAATTAGGTCCTTGAAGGCGATATCCATGGCGCATTGGAAAGTGGCGCCGGCATTGATGAGTCCGAAAGACATTCTCCTGTATGCGAACGTCCCCCACTTAGTGGTGAATGTCGTTTTGTGATGATCCTCATATTGTACCATAACCTGATTATACCCAGAGTATCCATCGAGGAAAGACATCATCTGGGAGCTGTTAACAATTTGCAGCACCTCATCCAGCGAAGGTACCAGATAGTTGTTTTTCTCCGAGGCGCGGTTTAGATTACGGAAATCCACACACAACCTAATATCTCCATTCTTTTTCCTGACCGGGACCAAATTAGCCACCCATGTGGAGTGCCTGACGGGAAAAATGATTCTTGCTGAAAGAAGCTTTTGCACCTCCTTATAAACGACAGGTTCTAGCAAGGCATTGATAGGGCGCTGCCGCTGGCGGAACGACCTCACTTCCATCTTAAGAGGGATAGTGTGAGTAATGATAGAAGTGTCATAAGTTTTCAGATCTTCGTAGCTCCATGCCACCACATCATGGTATCTTTGCAACGCACCCATGATTCCTCTTCTTTCCTCCGGCGTGCACACTTTGCCAATAAAAACATTCTTGGTCTCCTCGACTGTCCCGAGGTTGTGAGCGTTGCATTGGTTACTTATAGCCTCCTTTTTTGTTTGTTGATCCTGATCCTTGATCTGATCCAAATCAAATATGCATTCTAGCTGAACCATACCTCTAGGGATTATATTGGTTTTGAGGTTAATAACCCCTTCTATATCTAGTTCGGCCTCCTGTGGATCAACTTCGTCAATTATTTGAGCTACGAAGATGTCAGAACTTGTGATGAACTGAAGGATATGCTTGTCGTCATTGAAGACTTGCATGTGAGTGACATTATCTGGGACTGATGGTGTAGATGTTAGCTCAACAGTGAATTTTTGAGCCCAGACAAAGAGAGGGGTTGTAGTGCTGGCTGCTTGAGCCAAGGCATCAGCTGTGTGATTCTGAGCACGAGGGATCAATTATATATTGAATGCATCTAAACCCTCTAAGAGATCCCAAACCCTGTGCCTATAATTCGTGAGCCTTCGATCATGACAGGAGTACAACTTCCTGACCTGCTTAACTACGAGTTGAGAATCCTTGAAAACTTACAGTACTTTTACATTTTTCTTCAAGGCCATAAGAAAACCAAGGACTAAGGCCTCATACTCTACTACGTTATTCATGCAATAAAACTGTAATCTGTGGGCAGCGAGAAATGTTTTACCTGTTGGGCTGATGAGTTCGAATCCAGCTCTAGCTCCTTGCCTCGACTTCGATCCATCAAATCGGAGCGTCCAGCAAGCAGAGGATCCCTTATCTTTATGTCTGTTTGAGCTTCTGTCCCCTCTCAGCTGGACAGCTGACCCTGCGATCCTAGGGGAGTCCTCAGGTTCGAAGCAATGATCAACACTTGCCTCTCGTGGTGCCTCCTTTGGTGTTTCCATCCGAGGAGCAGCTATTTTTCTAACATGTGCCACTGCTTCTTGGCACAAGCAACAATCGAACTTAGAGTGTGCCGCATTGTGAACCCTGTACCAGTTTGGCAATAAGAGATCCTGAAAATTCATTCGCGCCCCTAGGCTGAGCTGATCCCTCACACACTTTTCCATGAATTCCTGGAAACCATTGAGTAATCCCCAGTCATCATCCTTATCCGATTCATCATCGGCTTCTGCCAATGTTTCTGTGTCTGGGGGTATTAGTGTAGAATCAGTCGAAGGACTACACAACACTAGCAATACCTCATCTGCACATTCTTCCTGAAGCCTGATATCATTTTGGTAGGCAAAAGGGCGATAATTCCCTAGATCAGTCTCGACAAACAACACCTCGCTGAGATTATTGTATTCCATGATCATGTACTTCATACGGGGTTCACGGTCAATACGGATCTGATTTGGCAGCCCCTTCCATGGTAGCCACATGTGAGAAAGGTCTGTGGTGGTGTATCCATTTAGTGCCTTGGTGAATTCCCTTTCCAGAATGATTCCATATGCATCGAGAATATCAGCCACTTGAATATCAATGACCTGTTGTATCCGTGGGTCTACGGCAATCTGCATCGGGATACAGTTTATTTCACCCACGATGTTGATCTCTGTTTTGTCCAGCTATGTCACCTTTCTCTTTGACGGCATGGGAGCGATGCCAAGAGCTTTGCAGATAGCCAAAGGCATGATGTTGGCAGACGCGCCTGAATCGAGCAAGCAGTTATGCAGATTCTTCCCAAAGACCCTAATGGTTGTCAGGAAAGGGGGAGTTTTCGGTCTCCCTTGGAGGATGCCCACAGGTGTGTCCATTTGAGCTATTTGACCTTTATTCCTATCGCTGCTCGTATCCTTGGCTTGCTTAAATTGCTGGTCCTTAGAAAACTACCTGGCAGCCCTTTCCGGCTCATTTTTAATTTGCTTACTTGCTGACTGATTCATGGGAACATCCCTCCTTTTCCAGGCATTATCCTATATTTTCGGTTCTTTCTTATGCTCCTCAAAGGTTACCCTCTTAGCTGAAGTTTCTTGTGTTGTACTAGAAGATGGAGTCCCATTCAGAACCCTAAAGAAAGCATGCCTCACGGCAGGAACTTTGAGTAATTCGAAGGCTAACAAATTGATTTTTACCTTCTTGAACTCTTCTGCCACATATTCGCCCATTTGCTCGATTTCGGAGCTAAAAGCTTGGCCTATAGCAGAACTAGGTGTTTGGACCTTTGTTTGACTAGACGGATTTTGAGGTTGGCCTTGAGGCTGATTTTGTGAATGGTTTTGAGACTGGTTCTTGTTGAGGTATTGGGCAGGTATATGAGGAAGCCCAGGGTTATTGCTGGCATTTAGATCAGGCGGAGTGGCGAAATTGTTTGGTGGGGTAGAAGTTGTAAAGGGTCCACCGGCTTGCCTATTCCTAAGGAAGTAGGGACTCGACCGTTGATGGAACATGTAGACCTCATCTACAAATGGTTCTTCTTCATCTACCAGACCATTATCTACTGAATCAAAGAGCTGAGCCAAGGTTTGTTCATTACTTACCTCTTGCGCTTTCTCATCCTCAATAGGAGTAGGCTCGACTTCGAGCTCGTTGCGGTCGCCTCGCAGAAACGGTGCCTGATTGACCACTAGACATGAGGAATCGTAGGGCTCAAATGGGACGATGTCCCTGCAGTTGGCATTATGGACTGCATTTTATACCTCCACCTGGAAGATCTCAGCAGCTGTCTGGAACTTGGGACAATCCAGCTCGGAATGTCTGCTGGTTTTGTGAAACCGACACCATCTGGACAAGGCTGCCTTGGCCAGATATACGCCGTTGGATGTTTTGTCATTGCTTTTCGGTTGATCGAAAGGTGTAGGGACACCACCATTGTTGGGCCTGGTGTTCCATGTGTGATTCTGCCTCTAAGAAGGTCTCCTTTCTGTATTCTGGTTGGCGTTCTGCCCCCTCTCATAATTCTACCCAGAGTAGGTGCCTACTTCCCAACTATCTCTGTTGTCTGTATTGTCTCGGCTGTCCCGATTGAGATTGGCTTAGAAATTACATTGGGAGGCTTGCAACTGATTATTCTGATTCTTTAGATACGTCATCTCCGTGGACATTTTCTTGATCATCTCAGTCAGCTCCTCTAGCTTGTCTTTCTCAATCGCGCCTCCAGGGGACGGGACCAGATTTTGAAGAAAAGCGGGCGGGGCCACCGGCTGATTTTGGTAGGCTAGAGGAAAGTTCAGTCCCGACAGGTACAATGGCGCCTGGGGCTGTTGAGAATACGCCTGCTGTTGCGGAGAAATCTGGGAATAGTTGTACTACTACTGGGGCTGCAAATAGGAAGACGCGGGAGGCGCATAATTCAACGGCTGCCCCGGATGCAACACCATAGGCAATTGGGGTACCTGGTTCATAAGAGGGGTTTGATGAGAAAACGCCTGATTAAGCCCCTGAATCTGCATTGGGTGGGCTACCGGCCCCAAAGAGGGTAGCGGGCTGAAGATATTCTACCCCAAGTCCGCACTAGTGACAACAGCTTCTGCATAGGCAGCCAGTAGGGTAACGGGCGGTGGGCGCATCCTTTTCACCAAGGCCGACGTGAGGTTGTCCAGCGCCACATAGTAGACCGGGAGAGCAGCTGCATCATTATGGAGGTACGGATCCTGAAGCCTCATGTGAGCCCGATGGAAGTGGTCATTGAATGAGCAATAGGTTCGTTGACCTCCCTTCTGATAGACATGAACTGTTGGTAAAGGTCTGAAGGGTTGATGGGGATCTTGTATTTCTGCAGAAAGACATTCTTCATCAGGTTCCATGAGGTGATGGATCATCTCGGTAGATTAATGTACCAATAGAAGGCTTCTTCCCCTAATGAATGCAGAAAAAGGTGGCATGCAACATCCTCGTGGTCCACTTGCATTTCGGTGACAGCCGTCTCAAATATTTTGATATGCTCTTCAGCTGTTCTTTGCATATCATGTGGATGGAACTTTGAACAAAAGCCCTCTGGATTCTTAGGCATGTCATTGTAGACCGCAAAGTGTATCGGCGAAGGGTTATGCGCCAACCAAGCCATGGAGGGTGGCAGAGGTGGTGCTTGCTGTTGGAAAACAAGAATTTGAGGCTGTATTTGCAATACAACAACAATATGTGGCTGCCCTTGAGCTATGGCTGTCTTGACTGTGCCTTGGGTTGGGAAGGCCAGGAGAGGAGCAATCCCTTGGTTGCTGGAGATATGAGGTGCAAATGTAGTTTGGGATGGTTGGGTGGAAGATGAAGGCCAGCCAAATAAAGGTGAGGGTGAAACGGGGGCGGATGGAATGGAGGAAGAGGAAGAGGCGGCGCTACTTCCTTGTGCTCGTTTTGCCCTTGTGGGAGGCTGCAATTATTCAAATTCTTCTTTGTTTGGTGTTGATCATAGAATCCGTTGAAATCTCTCTGGGGAGAATGACCTGATTCGATCCAGCTTCGCTTTATCCTGTAGCTTAGTATTTTGAGCGAAGCCCTCCTTCTAGCGCCTGTTCTATTGATGGTGTTTTTATGCACTTCTCAACACAGGCAGTGCGTGGGCGCACTACCTCTCTTGAAAGACAATCTCCCACAATTGAATTGCAGAACACTATCCCAAGGTCTCTCGGGTGTCAGGTCATGACAGTGCTCAGATACCTCAGTAGTTTGATGTGATTTGCTGGAATCACAAGGCGGTCTTAAAAAAATACAAAGTGTGGACACAAAACATGAAGTTGGATCTTGAAATGGAGTTCTTAGGATAAAGACAATTATGCGTTGGTTGTAGGTTCAAACAGCAATCTTGGACTCCATTTAGTTGTTGGATTTGGCTTTACAATGTGCAATGAACCTTAACATAGGTCAGTTACTAAAAAAAGGAAAAGGGCGAAGGAGAGAAAAAGTTCCTAAGTCTGAAACTTGCTATGAATAGTGACAATGGAGTTCCTGCAATGGACAATTCCTTAAAACAATATCCCACTTAACCAGGGATTTCACAGTATCATGGAAATTGTGCTATCTTCTAAGGGCTATAGATATTTCATCCTTCATCCACCACATACATGCATGAATCAAAAATAAATGTTTGAGGCAGCTTCAAATCGAGTCTAGGCTAACTTTGCACAGCTATCTACCTTCAACAAACAGCGAAAAGTATGGACTAAGGGATCATCAACAAAGCAGGAATTTTCACAATCACCCAACAACATTCCTAAGATTTACAAAATAAAGTAAACAGCTAACTAAACAGCCATAAGATCTAAGCTAAACATGTAATATTGGAGAATGAATCATGTCACATGGGAGAAATAAAGAAAATACACCATGTCAATGATATTTCTTATAAATTTCTGCAGCATGTCTTTACAACAACTCAACTCTCCCTTTTGCAAATGAGGGGAGTGCTCTATTTATAGTTTCCAAAAAGTTAAATGAATGGCCAAGATTTATTCTCATTATGTGGCCAAGATTCATTATAAAATAGGGTTTCACCTACCCCCAAATAGATTTACAATTTAAAATACCTTCTTGTCCTTTCCCTATTTCGTCATCTAGTGGATGGCACTATAGCTTTTTCATCCTGTAGCTAATTGATGTTTCCTTTGCTGTAGCTACTCTTCAGGGAGGTCTTCTTCTTTCGCTGGGCTGTCCTCTTGCTCCTCGGAAGCTGCGTGCTCTATATACTTGAGGATGACGGCTTGGAGCTTGTCTATCTCGAGGATCTCGCATCTTAACGCCTGGTAACTCCATTCCTTAGCGTTCTCTTCCAGCCGCTTCCAATCCTCGTCATACTTGGAGCCTTGGTCCCTAAATAGCTCTGATCGGTCGAAGGCATACGCAGCAAAACTCAGGAACTCCGTTGTGATTTCTCTGGTTGTCCCATCCTTCATCTTCTCTTGGAAGTATGGCTTGACCTTCTCTGGGTCCATTTGTACCATGGGCATATCATAGCCCATCATCAGCTTGAGATATTCGGCGCATTCCGCCCGAATTTCCTTGATCCATTCAATATCTGGATCCACCTTGTTGAGGATCTGCTCCAACCTTTCCTTCTGATTGACAAGGTCTCTGCGCCACACATCCACTAGCCAATTATCTTCTTTCTTCAGTTCTAGCTTCTCCTCCCACGTGTCCTCAGGCATTTAAAGGATAGCCTCGATTCTCGGGAAGGTGGAGTCGTACGTTGCAAGAAAATTGGTGCAGAGCCTCCTTGTGCTCTCCAGGGATTGGATCAGGTCCAAGAACTTGTTGGCTGTCCGCACAGCCTGGCTGATTCCCATGTTTCCGATGTATGTGACCTGTCGGAACCAATCCTCAGTAGTTTTCTCCAAGTTCTTCCTTCTCTCCATCTTGTCGATCTGTTCTTTGGAGAGCAACTGCGGTGAGGCAACACAGGTTGTGGGCAAGTCGTCCACTAAGGACCATTGCTGTATGTAGTCAGTTAGGGCAGCAACCTGCGCTTTAAGCTCATCTTTAGAGACCTTGTCCTGCTTTATCAGGTGCACTACCGTGGCCACCGACTCCTCCAGGTGCTCAACCTTTTGTTCCCTAGTCGCTGCCCCCAAGTCAATGGTGGAGATATTGTAACTTACTCCTGCCTGGCCAACAGTAGGTGTTGCAATTTGTGTTGATCGGGAGCCAGAGGTGTCCATCGTTATCCTGGATCAGACCTTGGGCTTCTTCTCCTTCTTTGTCGTGCTCAGGGATCGAGCCAAGATGGCCTCCAATCTCGCCCTTGGGTCCTTTAGAATAGGAGTTGTCTTCTCAAGTTGTTTCTCCAACCAATCGGGCATAATAGATTTATCCTTAGGTGCATCATGGCTGCCCTCACCCTTGTCAGTCAGAGGTAAGACTTTTGCCTCCTTTTCCTTTTGGGGCTCCTCTTTCTTTTTAGTAGCATCCTCCTCCTCTTCGTCGGAGTCGTGAATAAACAGGAGGCGTTTGACGGGCAGCTTGGTGGACAATTGCCAGGTGGGACTTTCTTCTTTCGCGACCTCTTCTTCTTTCTTCTCTTTAGTAGCCTCGGCCTCGGGGCTTTTGATAGCAAGGGCTTCAACCTCAGATAGATCTTTTATTTGCTGCTCCTCTGGTGGCTGCCCCTCTTCACCCTGTGGTGACTTTTCGGCCTTCTCCCCAACATTCTTTAGCTACTGCGCCAACTCCTCCTCAAGGTCCTCATCGAAAGTCTGAATGATTTCCTTGGCGCCTAAGCCACCCTCTTCATCCCTGCTCTCAGAAGAGCCTATCTCTTCTCCCTCATAGACCAACCTGTCGATGGTTTGGTGCTCGTACTCGGGGTGCTCGTGATATTCATCTGCCTCCTCCTCCATAGACCTCGAGGCTTCCCACTCTTGCTCCTCCAACTCCTTCGAGATTTGCATTGTAGCTTCCATAGTTGGCGGCCCTGTTGGCAGTTGTGAAGGTTGAGCTGTTGCAAGGACCTAGGCAAGGGTCGATTGGAGAGCTAGATTCATTAAGATTTGTGAGAGCTCAGGGGGGAGGCTTTGCATGTGTCTTGTAAGAACCTCAGGCATAGTGGCAGTAGGAATAGGCGGTGTTATTGTTGCCAGAGGGACGGACGTAATTGGAGACATGGTAGCCGAGGAAGGAGGAGTGGTTATGCCAGAAGAGGAATCGATGATGACTACCGATCCGGCCGGGGGCGAAGGAGCAAGATGGACAGAAATGTCCATTGTCGGTGAAGATGCGGCGACCATAGCTAGCAAGGTGGGCGGCGCAATAGGAGGAGCAGGAAGAGCCAAAGGAGGTCGGGGTTCTTCCGCACTCACAATTTGTTTCAGTCTTTTGGGAGATGAGCCTCCCATATCTTTCTTTGCTTGCTCCTTGGGATCGGAAGACTGTGCGGTCTCCGCCTCTTTCTTTTTCTGGGACCTAGTGATGGGAGGTGACTTGGAGGTCCCACCGGTCGATGTGGTGGCAGCAACGTCCTTCGTGGCGCTCGGCTCACTCTTGAGCCCTTCATATGTTAGGACTACTCCTTGCCGCTTTAGGTGTGCCACCTGCCCATCGACCCACTCCTTAGTGCAAATGAGAATCGGCTGGGTTATGGTGTCCAGGTCATCGACCTCTTGTTCATCCTAGTCAATAGACGGTATTGGCAGATTAGCAACTGTCGGGTACCTCGGGTGCATAATGGTGGACTCATCCTCCTCAACCTGGTCCGGTACCGGGAATGGTTGCACTCTTTTCAAGAATAGCACCGTCATGCACATGTAGTGTCTGGCGAACACCTCTTTGTCATCTTTGCAGTCAGCCCAGAAGTCTTCAATGTGGTATTGGTGGGAATATGTTGGCCCTAGTGCCTTCCTGACGTGGCCGTGAGGGTCCATCTATGGGCGCGCGGTGTACGAGTCAAAATGATATTCCTTAAGCTCCTTCTTAGAATTACTGGCATATTGAGAAGTATGTAACCGGTACAGGCCCTGGACAAGGGTCATGGGATAGGAGATCCCTGCTATGTGCTTATTGCTGAAGACGGCCTGGATGTGTTGGAGCTGCCGGGAAAGCTCCAGGAGGATGATCCTGTCATTTGGGTACCGCGGCAATCTGTTTGGCCGTTCCGTGAAACCCTGGGCCCAGATGTAGGTGAACTTGGGGAACTGGATGAATAAGAAAGCATATTCTTTTAAAAGCGCTCTGGCGCTGTGGGAGACTCTTCTCTTGAAGTCTCCGGCGATCAATCTGATGATATGGCCAATGAAGGCGTCATTGACCCGGTAGTACTCCTTAAAATTGCGGTACTGGAGTTGAGAATATTTGTCAAACGGCTGGAGCCCTCGCCTGTGCCCCTGATCGGGTGCCACAAATAGCCCGCTGTATTGTATTTGACCTGCCAGGGAGTAGACGAGGTAGGAGGTCATGTAAAACTTTGAGCTCTTTTTTACGTTGACAAACTGCTCATTGAAGCAGTTGCTAATGATGCCTCCCCAGTCAAATGAGACCTTGGTATTAACGTCCTCATTCCCCCGCAAGATCTGCTTAATGTAATAGGCCATCCATTCTTGGAAGTAGGTGGCTGCTGGGAGACCCATGACCCTGCTCAACATAGTTACCAGGTCGTGGTAGTCTTCGTGGAAATCGTTGCAGAAGAGTTATTGGGGAACCTTTGCAGCACTGCCTCGTTTCTCCTTAATCCAATAGAGGTTGATAGACTTCTTGCATCCTGATGGATTAGTATCCCACGTTGCTTGGCATTGTTCCAATGAGGGGACCTCCATATGTGGGAACGTGGGAATATGAAATATTTTGGTAATCCCTTCTGGCGACATGTCTGCGAGGATGTTTCCCTCCTTATCCACAATTGTTCTAGTGTCTGTTTGATAGGCTTCTCGGCAAGCCATCACTAGTTCGGGCGCGATGAGCAAGGGAGGGAAACCGACAGCCTTGGCAATTCCACTCTGCCGTATGAGTCTGGCATTCTTTGTTGTGGGGTTGACCTTTACCCTTTGGGTGAATTCATCTATGTTAACCTGACTAATGTTGGTATCTGAAATCTCCTTCCAGTCCGTCGAGACCTTCGACTGGAGCGGCTCACCCTAGAACTGAAACTTCATCTAATCCTTATCTTCTTTTCCCCGAGGGGTTCTTCTTGACTTTTTGCCCTTGTCATTTTCGGCAGAGGCCCCTAAAGTTCCTGCAGCCGATTCCATATATCCTGCAAGCAAGGGAAAAGTCAGCACAATAAAACATTAAAGCGTTCATGTTAGTCCATATTGTGAGCATAACATCTAAATAATCAATCAAGTATATCATAAATTTTATCCTTAGACGTTATTGATCTTTGTTTGAGGGCATTTGGACAATCCGGGCCCAGAGGGCCGGACTTCCCTGGCAGGATTGTTGTTTGGAAGGGAAAACGTAGCTGAAAGCTCCCGGAGACCCATCTTGGCCAAATCTTAATGTTTTAGGAGGTCCATGATGGAGAAGAACAAATTTTAGGATGTGGGTCGAAGTCAGATTCTGATTTTAGGATCGTTTGGATGGATCTAAGGGGCTTCAGAGATTTCAAGCCGGGAAGCTGCCAGGCGACGGAAGTTGGCCACGGCGGACAACAGGTAGAAATCCGGAGGGGGAAGTGCGAGGGCCGGGGTCCGGGAGGTGAAAGGACGACCGTCATGACGTTTGAAATTTAGGCCTGGCGACATTTGGAGTGGCGGGGCCCGGAAGCCGGGAAGACGCGACGAGCCAGCGACCATGAGATTTTCGTTGATATAAACGGAGGCGGCGAAGAGCGGCCCGGGGCTCGGAGGGTAGGAAGCAGGTAGGGGTCCGCCGTGGAGGACGGCAGAACCGCGACAGAGTTCTGCGAACGGAACTCTGGACGGCCGAGCCCGGAAGGTCCCACGGCAAAGAGGAGTTTCGGCGAGACCAGACGGCAAACGGAGGCCCGGGGCTCGGCGACTGGGAGGACGGGGTGAAAATTCCGCCAAGAGGAGATCCACGTCCAGGATCCGGGGCCCGGGGACGTGAAAGCCGCCATGTGAAAAAGAACAAGGCAATGACGGAGGGCCGCTCGGGGCCCGGAGCCTGGAAGGTAGTGAAGCGTTCGCCAAAAGACCCCGCCATGAGGAACGGCGGAAAGTGGGGAGTGGAGGCCCGACATCCAGGGGTCGAAGGCGGAAAAGATGAACCAATTCATTTGTCGAAGGTTAAACAAACCAACGGATCGGTGGAGCCCGAAGGGCGGGACACCAGGCAACGCTCGCCGTTATGAAGAAAGCGAGCCTCCGTCGGAACTCCGGAGACGAAACTCCTAGGTTCTGGGCCCGGGACGACCAAAGGACGTGTCTCTAAGTCTCAATTTTCTATGGTGGAGCTGTGGTCGGGATCTGACCGTCTGGGAGGCAGCGTAGTCTAGGCAGTTTAGGGCACAGCGAAACGCGACTGGAATCCTGACGATGGAATCCTGACGACCCGGATCCGGATAGGAGGATAGTCGCCGTTATGTCATCAATCGGACGGTGAAATGGGATCCCAGGCCCGAGGAGTCTGGTCGCCCTGTGCGAAGAACAGTTGCGCCGGAGGAAAGCTCCGAATTGGCGGCGAGGGCACCCCTGATAGGTTCGCCGATTTTGATCAGATGGGTAATGGGCGCAATTGGGTGCTCTATCATTTTACCAGCCCCTATCGATTTGTTCATTCATTTAAAACTTCAAAAATCATGAAAAGACGTACGGGAGGGCGAGGGGATGCCCTACCTCGAATACGCTAAGCGAGGGATGTGAGATCTACCGAGGATCGAAGGAGTGAAGTTTGATGGCGACGATAGTGACGCTGCTGATCGCGGTGGGCTCCAGGTGATCGCTTCTCAATTGGCTCCAATTTCTGTTTGTGAAAAAGATTTGGGCGGGTTGGGCATTTTATACCCCAACCTCCATTAACACCCGCAATAAATGATGGTACGGTCGCGAGAAAGTTGGTGGAATTTGAATTTAGGTTGGCGGCGGCGATGGGAGCTCTGGGACCCAGCGGCCGGGAAGACGCGAGGTGACGGCCGCCGTGAGATTTTCGCGAACTTTGAACGGCCACGACGAAAATTGGCCCGGGGCCCAGAGGGCGGGAGGTCAAAAGGATTTCGCCATCGAGGAAGGGGGAACCGTCACGGAGTTCCGGGGATGAAACTCCGGACGGCCGGGCCCGGAAGGTCCCGCGGCTGACAGGGAAAAATGAAAGCACTGGCAGAAAAACCCTAGGCAGGGTCCGGGGGCCGAGAGACTGCCGAAGGCTCGCCGTCGCAAACGGCGATCCTAGGACGGAAGTCTGGAAGCGGACTTCCGGTTCTCGGGGCCCTAAGGGGCAGGCGCCGCCCCGAAAACTTATGACGAGTTTTGAGCAGAGGGCGGCAGGGCGGGCCCCGAGGGGCGAAAAGTCGCCCAGAGAACGCCGTAGAGGACGGCCTTCACAAAGGGCAAGCTCGAACAAGGAACCCTGGATGCCCGGGCCTGGAAAGGCCCTGGGCCGTTTAGGGCCAAAATGCCAAAGGGATTCCCCGAGGCCCCGGAAGGCAGCATAAGACACAACAGCGGAGGCATGATCAATTTATGATGAAACCTTGGAGGAACATTGATCATGCGAATCATCAAAAAAGAGGGGCACGCAAAATGAGGCGGCCCCAAAAGACCCGACGAGGCGAAAGAAAAGAGGGTCCCCGTTCCGAACGGGGCGTGTGTGCTAAGGGCACAACACTAATGATCATATTTAAGGAGAGATTTGGTCAACAAATGACAGATTGAATTAAAACCCTTTCACACCTCCACTTTGGGCTCTATGAAACCCATGAGGGTGATTCAAAACCCTCATTAACTTTCAAATCCAAATCAACTCAATTAACCTATTGGTTCCCACATCTGAAATCCACTTGAATCCTAAAAGGCTACAAGGCCTAATGATCATATTTAAGGAGAGATTTGGCCAACAAATGAGAGATTGAATTAAAACCCTTTCTCACATGCACTTTGGGCTCTGTGAAACCCAGGAGGGTGATCCTGGAAATAGTGTATTTATAGATAATTATGTGCCAAAGTACCCAAAACATTGCTAAATAGATCACCTAAACCATGTAAATTAAAATACATCACAACATTCATTCTATCATAACTATTCCTATCAGATTATGCATTGCACTGTTGATACTAGAAAGCTAACTAGTCATACTTAATAAACCCAGTACACAGTTGCATAAACCTATATCTTTGTTAACACAACTTAATTCATTCTTTGAATGAAGGTAATAACACCAAACAAACAATGAAGGAAAAAGAAGAAGACAAATACTAAGAATCTTTGATTTCTTATATTCATAATCTATGCAATACTTTTTGTGGAGACAACCAGTTAAAAATATTATGTCATTAACACACAAATATGACAATTCCCTAAATACATTCTCCATTACATGACTCAAAAAAGGGGCAATAATCGAAACCAACATTTCTCGTGAGACCAAAATAGTGAACAACTTCTACCTCGACTATGAAATAGAAAACCCACTAAAGGAAAATATAAAAACCCTAAAATGGAAATCTTTGTAGACATCTTGCATTATGTGAGTCTTCAGATCAAAAAAATTCATCTCTATCATTAAATGACAATTTAGCACTTTGCATTATTTCTCATCTCTACATTTTTCTTGCATTCACCCCTATTCTACAATAGAAATTTACCCCTTTGTGAAAAACTTCCCTCCATTCATTTTACCCTATAGTTTCAAATGTTTTTTTTTTTCACGTGAAAGCTTTTACTCCTAGCAAAGAAGATCTTTGTTTTATATAGTGAATATTTTAATTCACTTTATCGAGCTCTACAACCATTTTTTCCTGTGCTTCATATATTTTAATTATTTCACTTGAAAGCTTATTGCTTTTACCCATGAAATTTAAAACTCTTTTTCTCAAGCTACATCTTATTGTGGATTTTACATTTAAAATATTTCTTTTATGGTGAGGACCTTAATTATTTCTCAAGAAATATAAAATATTTAACCATGCAGATTATTTCTTCACATTGAAAAAGTCTTTGTTTCCTAACACTAACTAATTTTACTTTGTTGGTGAAGAATTTTAAAGCTTTTATTAGGCATCTCACCTTTTAAAGTATTTTTAACTTTCCATAAAAAATAACTTCAAACATTACCTTTATTGATTTACCACAGGCTCCATAAAGTTATCAATTGAGTATTGAGGAAGACTACATGGAGCCTCCCCACTCCCCTACTAGATGGCACTTCATACTAGTGGGTCCCCTGCAAGCTAGCGGGGGACGGTATGGATTTGTCCATGCCAGGAGAACTTGATCATTGATCGAGCCTTCCTCTTCAATTGGCGTTCTGCTGCATCTCACACTATGTTGCTTCTGTTTGAACCCTCATAGCCTCAAGAAAATATATATATTAGCCAATTTGCAACTTGATCTCCTTCACATTAAAGCTATGTGTACATATGCTTTCCCAACTAGTATTTGGTAGAGCACATAGTGAACTCATTAAATTGAGCATTGGTTGAAGAATCCCATCCGCAATACATTTTTTATTTTGAAGCATTGAAGTTTCAAATCTCTACATTGTACATGTAATTGGAGGGAGCCAAATACATTGTACTTAATACTAGATTGATTTACAATCTTGTCGCAGCTCTGCTACATGACTCACCACTTCCCTGCCATCAAATGTTGATGTCAGCATTTGATCCCATGGGCTGGTGGGGAAGGCCTATTTTGAAAGGTGTTCAAGCCACATTTAATAGAATCAGGTTCTAGTGCCAAAGTAGAATTTCTTCATCAAAATCCCCCTGCGTCATGTGCTTGATTTACCCATGCACAAGTATCCAAACAAAGGTATTTCCCATGGCGACATCTTGTGCCTGTGTAAAAATTTCCTTTGTAATGTCAAATTGACCCCTTCCACCAGCATGATGGCTACCTATGGCTTCTATCCTTTGTCATGGGTTGTTATACTACAAAGTGTAAGGAGTTACCTAGCCAACACCACCTTCCCTTATGATTTTCTTCACACCCAACAAATATGATTCAATCCACCAAAAATTTAAATACCTGGTTCTTGCACTAGGCTATCTTTTCATGTTTACTTTTCAATGTAAATGGAAAATCCATTCAAAATTAATGAGGTAACTTCCTGATAAACCCATAGTCATGTAGGGTTCATTTGACTTTCATCCAGGGAGAGTCGGTGGTCTTCCCTTCCATGTATTTTCCTTCCCCGCCTATTAACCTCGAATCCTGCTTGCTTCTTTCTTAAGGAAATTGATATCTTGAACTTCAACTGCACTAGATCCTTTTTAAAATCACATACATGTTTTATTTTCCACTTTTTGATTCAAATTTTCATATGGAAAGAACCATTTCCTTCTTTATTTATTAGATTTGAAACAAAAACATTGAAAGAAACTTTCTACCCTCTAGGGGTAGCCAACACCTACATGAATGTCCATTACCATCTTCAAATATTTGAATTTCCCTAGAAACCTGATTGGTAAGCTGAGCACCTTGAATTGTCACCTTACTTCAATCAAATCTATCAAACTTTGAATAATCTCTACAATACTTTTCATCTTGAATTCCCTCATATTTTTCAATTTTCCCTATCAAATTATCACTTCCATTTATATCCCTTAAATGCACATCCTTTCTCTTTTCAACAAGAACCTTCTCAGCATCACTATTTTCTATAGATTTTTTTGAATTCTCACTTACATTT
The DNA here is from genome assembly GCA_007258455.2 of Sequoia sempervirens. Classification (NCBI taxonomy): domain Eukaryota; kingdom Viridiplantae; phylum Streptophyta; class Pinopsida; order Cupressales; family Cupressaceae; genus Sequoia; species Sequoia sempervirens. The sequence goes on along the minus strand of VDFB02096061.1, from coordinate 5,151 downwards.
TTATAGATAAACCAGTCATCTGTTTTGAGTTCCATGTTGCCAAACATTCATAAAGCATTTGATGAGCTTTTATCCACCTTGAATGTATCCCCAATGAATTATAAATTTAAATGGATACCATTTCAAGCCTCTACCCTGGCTACAAGATGTAAATATGCATCCACATAATTAGGAAACTTGAACAAATTAGTTTGGATCAAAATCATTTTATTTTTCAGTACATGTATCTATTCAAACAAGCAAACAAGATTAAACACTTTTGTGACTTTATCCCATGGTAACTCAAGTGAAACACCACCCTCCATAAGAAACCTGATATTCAATGTTGATATTGCAAATGCACATATGCAGAGAAAAGTTATTGAAGCAACAAACATGAAGGAGAATAGAAAATATCTCTATCCAATGCATTGTCCAACCTAAGGGAAATGAGGGTCAAATATTACCACATTGTTATCACATATAGAGCAAGGGGAGTAGCACGAAGGATGATATACCATGCAAGTTTTACAATAATTGAATTTTACCAGCACCCCATTTAGCATTACATATTTGGTCTGCTAAAATGAAAATCGAGAGGTTTTCCCACTAGAATGTTCACCCAAAACTTACAGGCCTTCAAACAAATCATCTGTGTTGTTCACCTTCATGTGGATTTCATTTAATAGCACAATCCTCATAATTCTCTCTACAAGATTTAGGCATGGGAATTTAAGTTTCATGCTAATATAACTCAATCAATACTGTCAATTATCATCATGCCCTTCCATCTAATTTTGTCTTTCATAATTTTCATGTACTTTATGCATTGGTTTTTACTTTAACTTAATGGCTTTGCATGCACAATGGACATACCCTTTGCATGCACTATGGACAGACCCTTGTATGTCATTATCACAATAATCATTGTCCTTATCTATGAAACTTCTACTATATGTTCGTTATGCTCATGTATAACCATAACACCTTATAGGATCTCATTCCTTAACAAAATCACTACTTTCTTGAGCCAAATGGTGCATTCCTCTATATTGATAAAGGTAGGATTTTCTCGATTGGTATATATCAAATCCTAGTTATATTTTGAGGTAATCATATTTATTTAACTATGCCATGAAACAATTTTTCAAGAGGTATTCAAGACATTAAAGTTGAAAGTAACAATGAGTGTATAAACATTGTATCCATAGTTTAGATCACAAATGTTTCCTTCACTAGCTTGCTGCCCCAATGAAGATGAAAGTCAACTTCATGTTAACTATTAAGGTTGTCCTCACTTCATGAGTGTTGTTCATGGTCTCATTTTGTAAATGTGACTAACCAATGTTGGCATCTTCTTCTTTCCAATCAGGGTCTTTATTGACTGATTTCAAGAAAATTCAGCAACTAATATTTGCAATTTTTGAGAGCTCCATTACTAGCTCTTTCTGGGGATGTTTGTTCCTTAGTGAACAAAGTGATATCTAAGAATCTTCTAGAAGAGAAGAATGAGTGCCAGATCCATTATAGAACAAAGTTATTTTAATTTCAATTTTAACATCACTCGGTGGCCCTAGGCCACCAAATGAAAAAGGGAAGTCAAATCTTACCCTTATCAAACACCAATCTATTAAAGGAGTTGATCTCCCTCAATCCATACTTGCCTCTACCATACCGCTACAACAATTATAGATCCCTTCTTACAACCATAAATATGTGGTTACCATTGAAATATTCCTGATTACAAACATTACCACTAACATATCTCACAATTTTTCTGAGCATAACATTGCTAATGTAATCTTTTTCATTCTGCATTGTATAACTAGGCATAAACTAAAAAATTTCATCATCACATGACACATATGTGTTATATTCATCACATGAAACATATTCATATTGAAAATAATATTCCTTGCTCTTCATCTTATTGGCATGCTCTATCAAAATACCTCCCAACTAAATTGGAAACTGAAAGTGTTCATAATATACCAAGTAGTTGGCATCATGATACTCAACCTTACCTACAACTTCTATGTCAAATGTAAAACATTCATAGGAAATAACCTTGACAAAATCATCAATGTGTTGCTTTGTTTGCTTAAGGCCACATTCTAACCCTATGTCAGATGCATAATCAGAGTTCTCAGCATAGAATTTATTATCTCTACACCAACAAGGATCATCATTTCTATTAACTGATGAAGATGGAGGCTCATCAAATAAGGACTTTTTCATTCATTCATTGTTGTCATAAAATCTTATGCCTCCTTAGCATGAAGGTCTAAATCTTTCATATCATCATTGTATTCAAAATCATTACAATCGCTAGAAGAGCATATAGATAGATTTTCAACTTCATTGTCATCATCAATAGTTAACATCTTTGACTCACATTTTGAAAACTCTTCACAGGAAGAAAGTTGTTCCTTCTCAAGAAAAAATGCATTACCATCATTATCAACATATTTCTTATTTCAAGCAAAGGATTCTATCTCTAATTCATGATGATAATCATAATCAAAAGAGGAATTATCATACTCAATGCCATCATAGTTACTATAGCAAGGGGACTCATCAATACTGAAATGTTGTTTAGGCTCTTCAAATTGATTGAATAGTCTTATGTCTTCCATAAGACTATAGGTACTAGAATCTTCAAAAGAATCAAAACCTGGGAGGATACCGAACCTGTATTTAGGCTCCTGCTCTTTAGATTGGTTATTTACACACACTACTTCAACATCACCAATCACATGGGTTGATTCACCATGTTGAATACTTGGGCCCATTTCTATTCCCTAATTACTAGAGTTGCAACAAGGGATAACTTCACATACCTCCTTCTATTATCTAGACCACATGCATTTGAAAAATGATGAATATAATAATTATCTACATAACCAATGAACTTACCACACATTTCATTTTCTTCACCGAGGTATGTATTTTCAACCTTTTCTCTACTCTCTTCTTCTTCATGTGATATATCACTACTTGACTCATATGGAGCAACAAAATCATTATCATTATAGATTGAAAACATAATAGTTTTTTCATGATCATCTCTAATCTTTTCAAAAAGAAAAATGCATTCACACACTTGGTCAAGCCTAACATGCTTCAACTCCTTTGGTGGAAGAGTACTCAAACCTGATTCATAAGATTCATCAAATAAATCAATGCATACCAAATTTTTCAGGTCTATGACACCCAAGAATTGTAGATAGAGTATCCATAAATATTTCATAGAGATCATATGATGATTCTCCTTCATTTCTCCTTATGTAAAAGAGGGCTTGAACAAAGAACATAGGATCACAAATGCATGCAACTTCTTGACAATTTGTTTGGGGCTCTATGTGATCAACATTATGGAATGATGCATAAGCTGAAACAATAGGGGTGTAAGTGCTCTGACATTCATTTTTTTATTTTCGACTTACACCTTTTATCAAAATTTGGTACCTCATGGCAGCAAACACTTGTAGACAAATAACCCTTGTGCATTCCATATTTCTAGTTGTTTTCAATGTTCCTGGCTATATCATAGGCTTGATGCAAGGTTGTAGGATCATTTCTTCTCACCCAGTAACTCTTATTCCTATCAAAAGATCCCAGGTAAACAACCAAACTCATTGAATCATTTGGTCTCACAGCTTCAAGAATATCCCTCAATTCTTTTGTAAATCTCAGATTAAATGTTGGAACTAGCTCATCCTCATAAGAGAATTCATAGTCCTAAAAAAATAACTCAATTTTGTTGTCATTATGATCTTCATCACAAGAAGATCCATCATTGCATAAACTATGCTCATAATTTTTAGATTAAATGCTTAAATTTTCATTTTTAATATCTTGACCCCTGATTTGCAATGAAATATCAACAACACATGCATAACAATCACTGATCAAATCATGACATGGAATGAAATATTTCATCTCTTTTACTTCTTCATTATCCAAGAAATTACAAGGATAAAATTTATGCACATCTATTTTGTCACCATACTGTGTATCTTCATCTTCATCCCTGGGTATGTGCAGGATCATCATGGAAAAAAATAGGCCCTTAAGTGGCAAAAAAATTAGAAAAATCAGAGTTAGGCAACTTGACATAGAAAACTGAATAAGTTATCTATATAATTTCAAAAATATGTAAGAATAGAATCTGTAGTAAATTGAATGTAGCTTCTAAACTACTAGGTTTTTTTTTTTTTTCTAAATCTATTTGGTGAAAATTTGAAATTTCAATGTAGTAGTTCTTAAATTTCAGGGAAAAAATAAGAAGTAGTTGCCTGTCTGACCACCCTAACCACAATAATATGATAATAATTTTTTATAAGATTTTAGACATAAGTAGAGGAATCATGTCCGAATGTGATGCATATTTTTTTGTAATTTTTGTCCAAGTAAATAATTAATTATGAATTTTTTATTACAACTTTTAAAAAATATAAAAACTTGTATGTCTGACCACCTTAACTTGGTCAAAATTTCATGAAATTTAATTTTTCTTTTTTTCATCCTATAGTATGCGAAACATAGAATGTGATGCATGTTTTGGATTCCAAAAATGTGATACCATTTGAAAGCTATAAATGTTTTTCAATCATCCTATCAAATAAGACTTTTCTTGTAATTCAAATAGAAAATGAATAATAATAATTTATTAAATTCAAAGTAAATCATAATTCATATTGGTGGAAAGTTGAGAATCTCCTTTAAAAACCCTTTTCATTTCATTAATTTTGGGTAAAAAACAAATCATCAGCCACTGTAGACACACAAAATTAGCATTATGCATAGTCATCCGCTCATTGAATAAATCAAACGCAGCAAATCCATTTGCTAGGAAAATCCAGTCTTTAGTCCTAAGGTTATGCATTTAAATAAATCAAAGGATCACATCATCCTTTAATTAAATAAATCAAAATTTATTTAATTAAAATCTCAAAAGTCATTTCCAACCTTTTCTGATTTAAATAAATCAAATATTTAATTCCTAAAATTCAAAATCATCTAAGCACCATTAAACATCCTAATCATCATTAATTTAATCTAACCATGATTAAATGCTAAATCTTACCCACTTGCATTTTCTAGATTATGCCACTTGCACAAATAAATCAATTTATTGATTTATTAAAATCATCATTTTCACTCAACATG